>ML820680.1:21566-69414 GCA_009831015.1 Picea engelmannii
GACAATAAGCGTGCAACATCGGTGCATAAACACTAAACGTATGCACCGCGACATGTTTTGAAAAATAAGAATCACGGTTCGTCTTTTGTAAGGCCCCATTTGTGATGCATTAGTAATGCAACACACAACTAGATATCATGTCGGTGCTCTGGTAAAATGGGCACACCAGTGCTTTCAGTTTAACAAAGGGCACCGACGATTTTGCACGCCATAAATTTTATCTTTGCAGCGTGTCTTTTTTGACGAAATGAACTGGTGGAGTTAAAAGCACTGCTCTGGGAAAATATTGTATGATTTCTATGCGGCGAATTTCATTGGATACCCCATTACCAGTGCTACAATAACACGGTTGCACTGATGTGTTCATACTAACACATCGCACTGCTTAATTTTTAATGAAACAATTAAACTTAGAGGCTCCTTTAGGTATAAACAATACATTGATGTTATAAAGAGCACGACACCTGACCGATTATTTCAAAATTTGCTGGTGCGGTGCTTCCTCTGGGATGCACGACTAAAATAGGTGGTTGTGCGAGACAAAATGTGGCACCGGTGTGTATTATTAACAACACAACACATTGGTGTTGTTTGTTTGCTATCGCACATTGCCAATGAGGCGTATGTTCTATTTTGGGCGCATCAGTTACCTTTTTAGCTTTTGTTTTGCAAAAAAAAAATCAATTTTATATTTTCTTAAATGCATGTCATTTATATATGTGTTTGTTTTATAATTTCAAAATATTTTATCTATATATATGTTCCTAACAATACTTGTATGTGAATTAGATATGAATACAATGAGAGGAGGAGGAGCAACAAGTAGAGACACACACATTTGTGCATGAGTGGGAGAGGGAGTTATTCCCTTTACCTATTTCAGAGCCGACACTTGACCTTTTGATGGATGTTGGCCTCCTGAAGTTTTATCATGAGGTTACATACCTCAGGGGAAACTCTTATACGTTATAATAGTTGATCCATCACTGGGATCATGGGCGATAAGGGTTCAGGGTCAGTCTCGATATGTGGTATCATCCCATAGGGGAGGATGTCTATTTCATTATTGGGTTGTTTAGGATGGGGGAGGATTTTCTTCATTTCCCTGCATTACTGCTTAGTGTTGCGGGAGAGACCCAACTGGCATATGTGCATATATATGTCCATCCATAGGTTCATTCATGTTCCAAGTTCCAAGTTCATGGTGGTCAACCACAAATTAGTTTGTTTGGTAGAGAGGGCGTTAGCTGTATGTTTCTTATTCTCTTGGCACTGTCACAATATAGCTCTGATGGACAACACATTAGTTTCTCTATGTTGTATTATGTAGATAGTTTATTGCAGGGGCCCCGATTGATTAGGTGGTCGGATATTTTTTAAGATGTTTTTGTCGTGCGTTAGATCATTGTCACATCATTTTACATGGGACAAGATTCTTCCCATTCGCGTCAGAGTTATTTACACTATTTTTTGAGAGGGTACGTGCCACTTGGCTAGTAGTACCTTGATTTCTTACTAGGCCTATTCTTGATGAGCGTATGCGCATGTGGGGGTAGTTGGTGCTCAAGAAGGGCCAGTTCGAGTTTCCCATTTCTCCGGTCAATAGGGATGTATGTGATTTATTAGCTAGCGAGGAAAATCCTATCCTCGATATTGTACAATACCGGTACGCGGGGATGGATTGGACAGGATGTTCAAACATATTATTTAAGTATTTGAACCACCATATGAGAGAGGTGATATTATTGTTATCTTTTGATAAATCTAGTTGCATATTTTTATGTCTTAGTTAATGCACATGTAATTTATAGTAACATTTTGTTTCAATTATATTATTATTATTATCTATGTTTTTGCATATTTTGGCACATATGTTGGAGATGAGCCTCCCCAGCATGAGGATGAGGTGATGGGTGAAGAAGAGGACCAACCTCCAATATAGATACCCCACATGCCAACGCTAGTCAAATTAGAGAGTCTAGACAAAGGTGGTGGATGATTTATGTGATGTCACCGCTAGCCACAGAGTGGTACTTGCACCCATTAGAGACATCTTATGAGTATATGATATCTATAGTATATGGCAGATTTTTCCTCGTGTCATGACATTATTTATACGTCATATTGTTGGTGTCATTAACCCCATTGAGACATTGAGGGGTGTTGCTCATGATCCCACTACATCTAGCTCATAAGCAGAGCCATTCACATCCTCTACTCCACCACATGGTCCTCCTCCTCCTGATTCTCCTCCACATGAGTTGGTTGCACAATCTATTTATCCTTTTTCTTTCCATCCATATGTGTCTGAACCTCTTGCATACTCCTCCTCCTCCTCCTCTTGATTCTCCTCCACATGTGTCACCATATTCCACTTATCCTCCTCTTCCTCCTCCTCCACTTGTGTCACCGTCCAAATATCCTTGTCGTTATCCTCCACATGTGTCATCATCCACCGATCCCCCTCCTCCTCTTCCTCCACATGTGTCACAAGATTTTGATGCTTTGGACACTATGTTCACATCGGGTATTGTTGCACATCTTGATGATATTGATAAAGATACATTTTATAGTGCACTTTTGTCGACATTTATTTTTGACATTGTTGGTCTTGATAGAGGCTCTACCTATGGCAACAGAGACATTGATGCACATGGCTTTGGTGGTGGACCTAGCTAGTAGTGGTATTGATTAACATGTATATTGATTGTTTTATATTTGACCTGAGATCTATATATGAGATGTTTTTATTGAGATGTATGTTTGACATGTATATTCATATGTATATCTCTCATGTATATTATGTTGTTCATATAATGTTGTGGTTGTTGTTGTTCGATTTATAAAATGTATTGAGTATGCTAATGATGAACATTTTTAATGATTTCTCTATTTTTAAGCTAAATTTCAGGTGTATCACTCATTTAAATATACAATTGTCATGTAATGTTTAACTTTAATTTTATGAAATCATTTAATTTGGATTGTGATTGCAAAAAGTTATAACCATTAATGTCATATAATTTTTAATTGTTCTTCAAGGTAAATTGTTTCTTGTCCAACAAGATACAATATGTTGATTAAACATGTTTAGAAATAAAAATACTTATATATGATGAGTGAAATGATTGTGGTTTGAATATTTATGTATTTTTCATATAATAATAATAATAATGTCCATGTAATAATAATGTTATTTTTTTCATTTTAATTATTCAAAGATTACAAGACAAAGTTGTAACACAATTGTTTACTAAAATCACAATTATGATATTTTATTGATATTTAATTTTCCCAAATATTTTATTAATTTATATTATCCAACTATTATAAAATATGCAATTTATTCAATTAAATTTAAAATGTTACATACAAAGAATAATAATGCATTTTGATCTATACACATTCAATGAAATGGTTTCACAATTTTTTACTCCAATACAAACTTTATGAATCTTCTATTAAACAATAATATCACCCAACATTTTATAATGAGTATTTTAAGAATTAGTAAAATTGACAAAGGTTTCTATACTTTTAGATAAGTATAGATCATTAAAATTTTCCTTAGGAGAATGTGAAAAGAATGATTAATATAAGTTTATATGATTATAAAACTAAAGGATGGAGTGGAATAGGTAAAGACCATGATAAATGCACTATTTAAGGTTGGGAATGTCATCAAAGTTAGTAATGTCAACACCACAAGTGTGATTCCAAAACTCATAAACGTTGTACAAAGTTATTTTGTTGGAATTTTCCTTAGAAGTTCCATCAAAGTAAGTATGTATTTATTTGAATTTTGAGTTTTTCAAACATTAAAATTTTGAGGTTTGAATATTTTTTAATATCTTCGTGTTTTTTGTTAAATAAAATATAATTTAAAATAAATATTTATTGTTGTACATCACCAAATTTGTGATATCTCAATTAATGTTTAGTAATTCAAAGGTTAACATAAACATATGTTCCCCGGATGGGGTATCTGCTTGCATGGATGGAAACATGGATGGCATGGATCTTATGGTGCCCCAGAACCTTGGGAGCTCCCTCTCTCCTCAAGGCCTTTTGAATGTCCCTTCATGCATCACTCAAGCTCACTCGACTCAGCTGGCACTTGCCTCTTCTAGAAATGTCTGGACATCGAACTATGATGGCGAGGAATATTTTATGGCCAATTAAAGAGTTCAAGGTCGTTTGCATGATGAAGCGTCCATATTTGAGCATGGAATTCACTCACATCGTGATCATGGAGAAGACTGATCTGCTACAGAGGTCATATCTGCACACATGAATATGGATTTGGCATAATTTTCCCACCGGGTTGATAGTTATGGCCTGTCATGGGAGAGATAGAAGAGTATGAAAGATGTCGAGGATCTCACAGCTCTATACTTCTTAATCAATAGCTCTCTAATTTCCAATTCTACGCTATTGGATTTGGTTTTGAGAGACTATAAGTGCCCTGGTTGTTGGTTTGTCATTACAGTCATTTTACCTCTCCCTTTGATGGAACCTCACGGATGCAAACCTCACACCTATGGTGTTGGGCCATCTCGAGCTGGCAAGACAACGCTGGATGTTGCAGACCATTATGAGGACTTCATGCCCGAGGAAGATAAAGTATCCATGTCGGCTCTGTAGGTCAAATTTCTCCTGGATTGCAAGTTTGAGGAGGATGTTGAGGTCGAGTTTCAAGTGGGTAGCGTGATTCTTGAATTGGGTTGTTCCAAAATCAAGAATTCCAAGTTCTTTCACACCCTGGAGTTATATTGGAATACTAAAATGATGGTAGCACTTGGCATGTTTCCCAAAGATGAGGATTTTTGTCAGTTTAAAAGTAGAATGGAAATGTTGGAGTCCCAAAACAATTATCTAGTAAAGGTCGAGACTTGGTTGGCCCGCAAGCACGAGGGAATTTTCCAACCATCTGTTGTTGGTCCGGGCATTGGTGCTTCTTCTACTGTGGTCACATGCTCAATGAATATGGAACCTCATGTTCCTAATGTTTCTTAGAATTATGATTCTATGATGTTTTTGTAGTTTTCCTTCGATTTCTCTAGTTTAAGATCAATCTATGGCCAATATAAACTCTCTAAACCTCTGCTACAGTTTAATGTTTAGACATAGAAATACATTTCATGCTTGGTTTCCCCACCGGGTCAGGTTGTTTTTTATTTTTTAGCCTAAGAGACTTTCATGGTGTCTTAGGACTGTGAACTAGATATTCCTCTATTGTACAGTTTATAAATGTTAATATAGTTGGTTTACTTACAAAAAAAAATCATAAACACATGTTAATACAATACAACATAAATTTTCTATAATAAACAATAAATATGACAATAAAAATATATCAAAACCACATCTTATGCTTGTACTATTTGATGTATTTTCAATATGGTGGTTGAAAATGGTTGTTAACTTTTCATATCCAACATAATTATAAAATGAAGAAAAAACAAACAGAATTGGCCATTATAGATACCAATAGTAAAATGACACATCCATAATATAAATGTCCAAACAAATCATTTACAAACCAGTATTTGTTTCCATCACCCTGATTCTCTTCCTCACTTTCCATTGTAACATTGTTGTTCTAAAAAATATGTTTACATCTCGGATCATGTCTGAGTACGAACCACCAAACCCCATCCAACACATATGTGAAAAAAAAATGCTTGGTTGCAATGTTTTAGGAAAATGTAAGGCTCCTTACTTTCAACCCACATTGTTTTAGCGTTAATACATATTATCCCACTATCACAATCTTCCTTTAGATTTCTTCGGTCAAAGGTATCCCACCACTTGCAACAAAAAATTACACATTGAAACAGTGAGAAGTCAACTTGCATGATCTCTTGTATCTTTCCAATGTAACCTAACCTCCCCTCTATTAGGTTTTTATCATGGTGGTTAACACGACTAGATTGGTTGAAATCGACCTTCACTCCACAATCTTGTGTGATGTGTCCATCATCAACATACTCCATGAAAAAATTATGTCCATATTACCACATATATGAGAACAAATGCACCTGTAAAAATGTGAACAAAGGATGGTGTCATATATCTAATAATCGAAGCATAAATAAAAACATAATACATTTTAGAATTCAAATGTGCAATATTATAAATAGAACATGGTACTTAGAGAGGTTATTATGGGTTGTTGCACTCAATCCCTATGTTTAGTGCATCCAGATCTTATCCACTTGGGTTACGACCAGACACTGCATATTTCTCTTGTATATGGTCATTCACCCAACTGTTGGGTCATATTTTTGGCATATTTTCTTTTAAATGATTAGGATAAGGCATGCTTCTACCATTCAACCTTCTACCATTCAACCTTCTAATTGTTTTCATGTCACTATCCCATTTCCTTTTTTTTCCCTTCATACAACCTAACCCATGGTCGCATTTTCTCGCATTGTAAAGAACAAATTTATCGATGGCATCAATTTCTAAATTTGTTGATGTATACAAAAATTCAAAATAAATAACATGAGATCAAATATATATTATCAACTTAAAGAATGAGTTTATTGATGACATCAATTTCTAAATTCACTGATGTATACAAGAATTCAAAACAAATAGCACAGGATGAAATATATATTATCAACTTCAATATAAACAATTTCTCTGTACTAAATTGACCAAAAATAATTGACTTACTCTTTATCAAGCATCTTTTTTCATTCATTTGGAGTAGCTCCCTTTCCCCTTTTTCCTCGTTTTTATGGTCATCCCAAATGACCTCCCTTGGTGTGTCATCAATTTTCTTGATGTAATCACTGCCATAATAGAACGACTCGTATACTATGTACCCCTCTACCATAGACTCCTCCATTTTTTCCCTTTGTCGAACAAACCCCTTCAATTTTTTCATGTACCTATTTAAGAAGAACATCCAATGACATGAGATAACCCCAATTAATTTAACCTCATTAGGTAGGTGAATTAGAAGATGGATTTGCAAATCCATAAAACTCGTGGGAAGTTCCTTCTCAAACATACAAACAATCTCAACTATCTCTCGATGCCATTGTGGAATGCTAGCCATATGAATCTCCCTTGATGTGATCCAATGTACAAATGAAAATAATTTTGATATGGCATGTCGCAGGTGTCGGGGGAAGTCATGGATCACACAACCATGCATGAACAAAGGATAATGAAATTAAGAACTAGACACACACATCATTAATTTCCATAAAATTGTGAGTACATAGCATATTTTTACCAACATTAGTATATAAGAAGAATATTGTATTCAACATACATACCCTTAGAACGTTCAAATGGTCAAGTGATTTCAACTGCAAAAAATTCCCTTCTATAGTGAAGCAATGTCGTAGAGTCGATCCATATAAAGAAGGTTCCATCACACCCAATATAACATCCTTTTGCATAGAAAAATTATCTTTCTTCAAATCCCTGGGACATCACCTTTTAAAAAAAAACAAGAGGGATCAACCTCTCCTCTAGTTTTATTTCTTGGACAACATCTCTTTTTAGTATTTGAAGCAATAAGATATATCCGAACAGGTAATCTGTCTCTTTTATTCCATGATATGTGCCTCCTTAAAGAAGATGAAACATTTTTTAATATATGCATGGGATTTAGTAAGTGGTCAATTTTAAGATGCTCCCAATATGGAAGCTCATAATAAACAGATTTTATTTTCATCCCAATGGGCATTTTCTCAACATAGGTGTCAAAAAATTCAAGATCATCGAACATAGGTTCCCCATTTGAATCAAACAATTATCCCATATCGTTCTCCTTATTTGTGTCATATTCCCTATTCCAATATGTTAGTAACATTATTTCAGATCTGCGGGTTCTCTTTGGTTTACCATTGAAAGAAGATGAAACTCTACTATAAGGGTGGTCTTTGGGGAGGAATACCCTTGAACAATCATACACTAAATTTCGTAGGTGGTTGGACCACCTATCCTCTATAGAATGTCCAAAAAATTTACATCCATGATACCCTTTTGTTACAAGACCTAAGATGTTATCGTATACAAAGAATGTTAGTGTCAAAAATGTAGTTGCACCAAATGAAGTATGCCAAATAACATTATGGATATAAACAAATCAATGAACATGATTATTAGAGAAAACTCCTAGTCTTAGATAATCATGTGTTGTGTACGCACATATTCCATACAACATAAAATACCTCTCCATTTGGATGGGTCTTGATAAATCATATACATGTATCCCTTCCCATAATTGCTTAAATTCATTGATCAATGGTTGAAGGTAGACATCCATTCTCTTCACTTTTCTTCTACCCAAGACTATAACAACCAACATAAGATGTTCATTCTTCACGGAAAACCATGGGGGGTATTGTTATTGATCACTACCACTGGCCAAATATAAAAGTTGGTGTTTTGGAAGGAATGCGGGCTAACTCCATCAATAGTTATGCTCAATAGTAGGATCTGTATTTCTTCCTTGAATTTATCGATCCATGTATCATTTATATGATTCATGGCTATTGAATTTGTTGGGATTCACATAACTCTTGGCTCACTTCTATGTGAGGCATGCCACCTCTGCAACATGGCTAATTGTTTTGTACGAAAGGGCCTTTAAATGCTTGGAATTATATGCATGTGCCTCAATATATTATGAGGAGGACCATGTCCCTTACCCTTTTTTATTTATTTATGGTACCTATCATGCCCACATTCTGGACATATCCATTTGTCTTCATATTTGTTTATGTATAGAATGCATTTATTAGGATTGTGTGGTATGATATGTACTCAACACCAAACATTTTCAACATTTTATTTAGCTCTGTGCAATTATCAAGAAAGACATTATCACTCATAAGTTCTTTATCTTTGAGTAACCTACAATTAATGGGAAATAGAAATGTGCATTGTTATTAAACATGAATAAAATCAACCCTTTTCTTCCTTCATTGTGTGACAAGATTCCTTAAAAATTTAGGGGACTTAATGGTTAGTTAGCTCAAAAGTGCCAAGAAACACGTGTTTGACATACCATACATTGATTTCAAATTGTACAATATCATTGTTGTCCCTATTTGGGTAGACCTTGTAGACCCTTGTATTCGACCAAATAAAGTGGTGGTGGAAGTAGATTCCACACTTCCGAAGAAGGTATCTATGACATGAATGTCATCCCCTAGTTCATTTTGCTGGAATGCATCGAACAACATTCCCTCCATGGCTTGGGTCTCCCACAAGAAATCATCCATACCAATCTCTATATCATTTCCTTCATCCCCAACATGTGAAGAACTAGTGTTACTGTCAAGGTTTTGAATTGGTGACTAAAGACGTAGTGGTAATTGAATAGGTGGTTGTTTCAACCATTATCAGTATGCATCCTCTCTGAGTTGTTTTTTTTAGCATCAATCTCGTGACTTGACATCGTAGTGGGGTGCAACGGTAGATGGTGGACAGATCGCTCGTCATCAAAATCCCGATTATAAAAATATTGAACATTACATCGATAATATTAGTAACAAAATGCATTTAATATGTTCAAACATTATACCAAACACTTATTAGAAGCACATAAATTTTTTTCTCAATAATAAACTTAAAACCAACCACTTTATAAAAGAAATACATTTACATTAGTCTCATTGACAATCGAAAAATACAATTACTCAATCATTGTTTTCTTATGCCCTATGGGGTTGTCTACATAAAAGAGATCCAATTCATGATGTAATAATGTTGACCTAGGCTAGTTGTTGGAAGATGGCATGTTAGGATTGGTAGGGTAAATAAGTTGTCCATTTTCATCAAACATTTGCTTGTGGTATCTGTCTCTTGATAAGATCTTGTGGAATTTTGGGACTACGAGAATATCTTGAACATATAAACTCAATCTTGAATCTTGATCATGCAAAATTAAATGAACAATTATTCAACTGCACCTACATACATAACATAAATTCAATTAAGATAAATGAATAATCAAACAAATCTAGATGTACTAGAATTGGCATGAGAGAACTTGAAGGACTTGCAAAGATACGTAATGAGCTAGAATCTAAAGAATTGGGCATTTGATATTATAATTGTTTTTTTCCTTCTTTTGAGCCAAAATCGTCATCTTGGGTAGCATAGAACAATGTAACTTCAAAAATAATTTCGAATAACTTTTATAACTTGACGGTGTGCTTCATCATATAAAGACACATCGGTGTGTATGGATAAACCAAACACACCTCTGCATTTAATTGAGTGAAGCATCGAAGGATGACCTTCGTTATTGCCTCCCCAAAGAAAAACCTCCACAAAATTTAAACACAGATGTTTGCATTTTCATTTTTCAATTTTAACAATCTTACGGTGCATTATTACTTACACACTGCACTAGTGCATTTCGAATTGTATAACACACTGACTAAAGAAAGTTAGAAAAATAATGTGTGTTTACTATCAATATGTTGAAATTTATTATGAAAATAAATCGGTGTGTTATACATACTCACCGCACCGATGCACTACTCACTGTATAACGCATAAAAAATGTAACTTTCCAAAAAAAAAAACATGTATGTTTATCATCAATGCACCGAAATATACAACAAACAAATGAGCGGGAATTTCAATTTTTGTGTTTATAAAGGAAAACCCTATTCATTCTTTTATTTCTTTACCAAATTTTAGAAGGGAGATTTGTGCAACAAAGATTTATCAGAAAAAACTTCAAAGTGGGTGGATTTTTTTTTAAGAGCCAAATTTGAGGGGGATTATTGTAGATCACATAGAAATCTGCAGAGGAAAATTTGTAGGCATATGATTTCATTCTATTAATAATCTTAATCATTCTCCTATTTGATTCAAACAATTTTCAGTGCATTCCCAAACAAAAAAAATGGTTTCATAGTTGCCTTCAGTATTGGAAGCCCTAATTTCCTCACTGTTTTTTGTTTTTTATTTATATATTTCACAAGGAGATTTTTTTTAAGAATTTTTTTTATAGGGTTTGTATATTTATATATGGGTGTTTTCTATCTGTTTCAATGAAACCACTCATTGCATTGGATCCCAAACCATCCTGTCGATGTCAAATGTTTTTTGAAAAACATCTTCGCGGTGATTAGTGCACTATATACATAGTAAGAGAATTGCTACATATTTGTATGTCAAAAAAAACTATTAATTTAAATTAGAAATAATATTAAAAAAACATTTTTTCATTATGTGGTGTTATTTTTACCTTGATAAGCATTGGGGCACATTTTTTACAAAGCGCACTATTGATTTTAAAATGGAAAATTTACTGTTTTTTATATGGAATCCGCCATGTCTTAAATTTGTTCACATGTTGATGATGTGTAATAAATAGTACTTAGGAATTCATTCTTTTCTTAATTCATAAAGCACCAGTTGAATACAAAAATTTGTAAAATGTTTTCAATTTTGCAATGACATTGTTATACTATACCGGTGTGTGTATATATGGTTTGTGCACTGATGCGTATAAATATGGTTCATTTCCTAGTGTGTATTATGTTACTATATGCACCAGGATCTTATATTTAAAAAATATAAGATTTTGTATTATGTGATCTTATGATTCCCATTTTTTTTTTTTCCAGAGAGATTTCAAAAATTCCAAGGGACAAACAAGGGGAAAACCAAGACATGTCGGTAGGGATGTCCAAAAAAGTGTAGAAGAAGATGGTAAAAGAAATTAACATAATTGCATCACAAGAGAAGCCGTCCCAACTACAATGTGCATCATATATATTTAATTATTTATTTATTCTTTTATGTACATTGAATTTAATTATCGCGTGAAATACTAATTTTCAATTGTTTTGTTGCAGAAAATAAAAAAAATAGAATCCATTCAACACACAAGACAAAATGATGAGGGATAAAAGGGTAGATCACAAACTTTGTGTGTACTTACGTTTTCGACCTTTCTCAAGATTTCATGTTTTTTGTGATATTTATATTTAAATAATTAATTTGCACTTATCCATGGATGTCTTGTACTAAGTGCTAACATACAAAGAGAAGCCAACCCATGAATTTATAAACATTGGGTTAAGTGTGGGTTGTGAGTATATGTTGAAGTACGAAAGTTTAATCAAACACTATGTAAGTAGCTATGTTGCTTAACTTCCCTTGTTTTAGAATTAATGGAAAACATGAAAACTTTATATTGATTATATCAACTTTGCTCTGACTTGTCATATTAAACATGTAGGAAACAAAGGATGGAATGCAACCAACAGAGGAGATTTTGAAAGAATGCATGAAACATGGCTTTGAAAGAATGTGTATTGTTTATGAAAGACTTGGTGCTAATATATTCTCTTTGATTTACACAATCATGTATATTCTATTCTCTCTCTCTCTCTCTCTCTCTCTCTATATATATATATATATATACTTATTATAGTTTATTTCTATGTTTGTAGATGGAAGATGAAGGGGTGGAACATAAATTAAAAAACGATAAAAAAACATTATGTTAAAAAACCAAAGTACAATATTTCCTACAAAATGAAGAAATGAGGCATGCACGCAGGTTGAGTGATGACAAAATTTCAACTGATGAATGACAATCAATATAATTGAGTGTTACTGCAAGTTGCATGTTTTGGAATATTTGTCTCTGAAAATTAGGGATTTTGTTTAATGTACTCAACATAGTGTCTGAATTGCATGAGGACATGTTACCAATAAGTGTAACAATTACATATTGGTTTCAATTTGATTATTGGGGACCTTTGCGTTGTTTTTTTTGTATGACAACATGTCTCTTATTCATATATAATAAAATGGATTTATGATTTCATTGCATTGTCAAATGTTGTAAAATGTTGCGTTCATGAATCATTAATGTGGATAATTTACATTGTTACAAATAACACAGGTGTAATTCATTGAATAATGCATTCATGCAATCATTATATCAAAATGAAATAACAAAAATATAAAACAATTTATGCCATAAAAAAATATTTGATTTTGAAATGATTAATTAAAAATTTGTAAAAGACAATTAATTAAAATATATACATATCAGTGTAATGCATTCTTTTGAACTAATTGGATGGTATGTTCCATAATATAGAAAGTGGTGTGTTTTGAGGAGTCATATGCACTAGTGCACATTAATTATAATAACACAGAAAAAAAATTGTTCTGTAAACGATATAACGTACAATGATATTTATCGTTTCAAAATTGTATGGTGGTGATGTTTAAAATATACGCCAGGGCACTAAAAATAATGTATGCACCGGTGCATTAATTTTATTATATGCACTGAGGCTCTAAATATTATTTACTCACTAGTGCCTTTACTATAATATATGCCTTGATGCTTAGTAAAAATAATGGTGTTGGCATCTCACCTGAAATATTCTAAATTTCACTACCCTTCGGTGCACATGGTAAAATAGAGACTGGTACATACTAATTATAATGCATTCATGCAATTATTATATCAAAATAAAATAACAAAAATATAAAACAATATGCTATAAAAAAATATTTTATTTTGAAATGATTAATTAAAAATTTGTAAAAGACAATTAATTAAAATATATACATATCAGTGTACTGCATTCTTTTGAACTCATTGGACGGTGCGTTCCATAATATAGAAAGTGGTGTGTTTTGAGGAGTCATATTCACCAGTGCACATTAATTATAATAACACATCGGTGAACTATTGAGAAAAAAATTGTTCTGTAAACAATATAACGTACAATGATATTTATCGTTTCAAAATTGTATGGTGGTCATGTTTAAAATATATGCCAGGGCACTAAAAATAATGTATTCACCGGTGCATTAATTTTATTATATGCACCAAGGCTCTAAATATTATTTACTCACTGGTTCCTTTACTATAATATACGCCTCAATGCTTAGTAAAAATAATGGTGTTGGCATCTCACCTGAAATATTATAAATTTCACTACCCTTCGGTGCACATGGTAAAACAGACATTGGTATGTACTAATTATACAAGCATCGGGGTGCACACTATATTAAACACACCAGGTCTCAGGATAACTTGATTGCACCAGTGCTCACTGTAACTTAAATGCACCATGGCGTACAAAACCTAAAATGCACACGTGCTTCATTCAAAAACAAGGCAAAACTAGTGTGTAGAAATTATATGAGCATCAGTGCTCTGCATATGCCGAAAAAGGCAGAACTAGTGTGCAATAGTTATAAATGCACCAGGGTATTTTTATTATATTAAAACACCAAGGAATTTGTATTATATTAATGCACTGGTGTGTTTATATTATATCAAAGCATTGGTGCAGGTTTGTCAAGACCGCATAGGTGTGTTCTGACAAGAACAAGACCGGAAAAAAAAAACCTCTGCTACAACCTTCGCCCACCCAATTTTTTTAGTTATATTGAACATCTGCTAAAATCTCTGCAGTCAATAGAGGAGGTTGTAGTGGAGTTGTTTTGAATTTTTTTCCAAAATTTGTAACACTAAAAGCCTCTGAAAACCTCTACTAGAAGGTATTCTCCTTATAGTGGTTGCATGAACTTTTTCAAAAAGTAACTTAATGAAAATAAAGACTTGAATTCAATACCTCTAATTTAATAAAGTAACTTTCAACCAAGTGAGATAATGCAAAATATATAGCAAATGTTATTAAGGAAGAGGTTTTTTTTTTTTTTCCTTGAAGTGCATGTTTACCCCCAAAACCCTTGTTTTTGCCTACAAAAAACTCCAACACAACAAGAATCTAAAACAAGAGAAATTTCGAAAAAAAAAATCTAGAACTTTACAAGGTTAGGGTTAGATATCAGTTAGGCTTCCTAGAAAATGAAACATTCTTATCTCTGGTTCTGATTGGCTAAGATCACATAAAGTGTAGAGCAAAGAGCATATGTAGAAAGGAAAACACTTTCTATTGTCTTTCAGATTTGTCGATATCACACAAAGAATACGACAAATAATATATGCATATTGCAAATAGTAGAAAACTACAAATATAAACAAAAAAACACAACTATTAACACAATAAAAAAGTTAAAAAGCATAATGAAACTTTATACCTCTAAATTTGACAAAAATGGTCGTATCTTGGGAAAACAAAAACATTTTCGGATGAAACAAAAAGTGTTTCCAATTGAAAGAAGCATTCCAGACACAAGGAAATATCCCACTCAACCCATAAATGCACAAAATTAGTGGAGCCTAGAAATATTTTGGTGCATGTGGTGACACGCGTTTAGGATCTCGATCAACAATAGGAGAATGTCTTCATACATGCTTCGATACCATGTTTGAAAAACAAGGGGTGTTAAGCCATGGATTAATACAATCGATAGTATCAATGAGATTATGAATTGTTGAATCACTTTTGTGAATAGAACAAATCATGATCGTCGGATTACATAAATACAAATGCATACTGATGCATACTAAGGAAACATAGTTTACCTAAAAACACATTAAACCAATTTGATCTAAACTAACTACTAAGTGTCTAAAAATCTTAACAAGATATATTATATGCATTATAAGATTGCTCTAGATGGATGAAACTCATTGCAACACATTGGTATCTTCTCTCTTGAAATGCCTAGATTGTTGGGGTTTTTAAGAGTTCAAATACCATAGGATGTTGTTATTATTTTGTTTGTATTTCACAACAACCTTAAGGATAAAAATTCACAGAGTTAACCTCTAAGAAACCTCTAGGATAAAGGTGATTTTTATTTTTATTTTACATTGAAACTCTCGAAAATGTAGAAATTTATACATGGTATTAGATATCTTGTGACTAATATCACTCTACGTGTAATATGGAGCTTGCACTTCAACTAAATAATACCTAGGAGAGGTACTTGAACTGGTTTGCGATTGTTGGGTGTGATACCTTAAGTTTCTTAGGAGAATCACTTGAACCATTTTTTTTTTTGTCTATTTCATACATTGTTGATTTGTGCAATTGAGGACTTGTTCAAGATGTGAAAAGTGACTTTTTATCTTAGAGAGTGTGATAGATTGGATGGACCTTTAAATTGTGTTCATAGGGAGCTTAACATTCCATTACTCATGGAGCAAGTTGATATTTGGGAGCATGTATTGAAAAAGATTCCATAATCTATTGATTCAACATAGTTGGTCACTCATTAGAATAAGGAAGCCAATATGAAGAGAACCATTCCTGATTCTATGAAGGATCATTTCATCTCTCACATTGTAAATAGAAAGATACGTGAGAAATATTTGAAGTTTTGGTTGAGTTATTTTAAAATGTTTGTGCTTCTTCACAAATTCTCTTACGAAACTAGTTTTTAGTCACTTGTATGAGCAAGGTAGATACTATGGTGAGCTACTTCACTAGGATCACTAAGTTGAAAGATCAGTTGGTCACCATTGAAACAATGGTGGAGTATTAGGACTTGGCGTCCATTTACTTAAAAGGGATTTCTCCTTCCTAGATGCCTTATGTTTAGGGTGTTTGAGTTTGAGATACCTTGCCAAAGTTTCCAAAAAATTGGGTTGATCTTGTAGAAGAAAAAATCAAATTACAATATTATTTAAAGCAACAAGGGAAATTAGATGTTATTGGTCTTGTCAAGAAAATGAACAAGGGTAGAAAGAAAGGCTACAAGAATAAGGTATATACAAATATAGGAAACAAGGACTTGAGGAAGGTAATATGTTTTTGATGTCACAAGATGGTACAGTGTTCCAACCAGCATCTATTGAAGAAGAAAGGAGAGTGTATGAAATAGGTTGTAGCTAGGACTATAGTAAATGTAGAGGAGGATTCCTCTCAGTTTCACACTTCCCTTTCCATGGCTTCTTGTTTTTCCTCTAACACTATGTCTAATGTTGGATGGTATGTTGATAGTGGATCTTCGAGACATATGATATATGATAGGTCTTTATTTAGTAGGATTTAAGAGCAAGAGGGAGGCATGACTATGGATATTTGTGATTATGTGACTTATCATGTGAGTGGACTTGGCTCCATTACCTTCCATATGCCTTTAGGTGATGTTCTTGAGTTGGAAAATTTTATGATTGTTCCTAGGTTGAAGAAAAATATTCTTTCAGTTTCTTGTATGATAGATGTATAGTGAATATTTTAATTTGAGAGACAAGATTGTGCTATTAGGGATTACAGTCTAGATAATCTAAGGACTTGTATAGCAGGGTGAGAGAGAGTGGCATTTACAGGTCACTTATTAATCCAGTGACACATTCACATTCCAATGAGAGGCTGGAAGATCCATCTAGTTTTGAGGAGGCTTAAGAGCATATAGGAGTGCCCAGATCTTCAATGAGGGGAAGTATACCTCATAGGATATATGCTAGTAGTATTGCATTGGTCTCTTTCATTTGTGACCATTGATGTTAACTTGAGGAGAGGTGTGATACCTTGATGGAGGATGATGCGGATATTGATTCCATGATTGCAACCAATGAGAGTATTGTAGTATTCCCCATGATGTTACTCTTACTTTATGATTCTCTTAGGAAGAGGGATTTGTTGATATTATGGTAGCTGCGGGAGGTATTAAGCTCCATTTGTGACCTTTGATGATATTAGAATAATCCGGAAGCGAGAAAAGACTTGGACATAACCCTAGAAGAGAAGTCGGCTAAAGAAAATATTTTATATTAAGTCTTTAGCACCCATTAAGAGAAGTCGGCCCAGACATCCTGGAAAAAGAAGTATAAATATAGGATGCCAGTTCTCATTTGAGACAGATATCTCAGAATTGCATAAATCCACTTGTGTGCACTGCAAAAGTCTAGTAGTGTGCAATTCTAGGGAGCAGTTGTAGCTATAGTCCTGTAATCTGTATTTTAATTTTTTGGGGGTTGGACTCTTTGATTAGTTTTGGTTATCTTTGCTTGGTGCATTAGCCTTGGTTGGCTATTGATTTGCTACCAGAATTATTCTCTATTTCAAGGTCAAGGTGCTCAAGGGTGGAATTAGTGCCTATGGTTGCGTGACAATATTGTTATATTGTCTATGGTTAAACAAACACACCCAATTTTCTAACAGGTTATGGGCCCGCACCTCCTTCATTTAGTCTAACCATTGGAAGGAATCTATTCCATAAATTTATCAAGCTCATTGAAGAACTGTCACTAAGGTTTCTAGCAGGTGTATTTACTAAAGCATTGTCGCTACGGTTACTAGCAAGTGCAGTTGTAGAAACTCTAAAACTATTACCCAACACCTTATGATGGAATACCTTACTAAAGGAGAAGATATTCTAGTGCGCCTTATTCCAGCACAACTCTGGGCACTCTCAGAAGGAAAAAATTGTCAAGGTTGAGATTTTGGGTCAAAATCAAAGTTTGACCAGTTATTAGTCAATAGAAATCATGAATGAAAAGAAGGATCATCTACACTATTCAAATCTCACAGGAACTCTTGAAGATGACATGTGGATAATTGACAGTGGAGCTTCAAGGCATATGACAGGAGACCATGACAAACTCTCTAATCTAAATGAAAAGAAGACATCCGACAAGGTAGAACTTGGAGATAAAAACATATATCCAGTCGAAGGAATTGGTCAAGCCTCCATCAAATTGAAAACAAGTAACCATGTTCATTTGAGAAATGTCTTATAAGTACCTGGTTTAGAAAAGAATCTTGTATCCACATCTTTCCTAGAATACAAAGGAAACATAATATATTTTGTAGATGGAAAAGTATATCTTGTCCTAGAGACTCCAACATAGAGAATGCTAGAGTTATTGGAACTCGTGAAGGAAGACTATACAGACTACTAGAATGAAATGATGAAGCCCTTGTACATGATGAAGTCGATCCCAATGAACTTTGGCATAGAAGGTATGCTCATATCAACTATCAAGCATTACCCTTCCTCAAAAACATGGTTGAAGGAATACCAGAACTACAATCTACATGAAGGAATTTTCAAAGGATGTTCTCTTGGTAAGAATGTTAAGAAACCATTCTCAAGTAGCAATAATAGATCTAAGGAAATCCTAGATCTAATACATTCAGATGTTTGTGGTCTAATGATAGTTAAATCTCCAGGATGTTCTCTTTACTATGTAATATTCATAGATGATTACTCAAGAAAGACTTGGTTATATCTCTTGAAGACAAAGGACGAAGTTTTCAGTAAGTTTCAAGAATTCAAAGCAGAGATAGAGAACCTCACAAACAAGAAAATCAAGACCTTGAGAACAGATAATGGAGGAGAATATACATCGAAGGAATTTGTTACCTTTTGAAAATCAACAGGGGTTAGGAGGGAGATAATTGTTCCTCATAATCCTCAACAAAATGGTGTAGCAGAAAGGAAGAAGGTATCTATTGAAGAAATTGTGAAAGCACTAATGAACGATCAAGGTTTATCTATGTATTTGTGGGGAGAAGCATCCATGATAACAATCTATGTTCAGAATAGAAGTCCCCGCCACATATTGAAGGATATGAATCCAGAAGAAGCCTTCTCAAGAAATAAACCTAATGTGGAACACTTAAGAATCTTTGGATTCCATGTTTACATTCACATCCCCAAGGATAAAAGGAATAAATTAGAACCCTCGGGAAAGAAGGGTATATTTGTGGGATACAGTGAATCATCCAACGCCTATAGAATCTATATCCCAGAACAACATAAGGTTGAAGTCAACAGAGATGTAGACTTCAATGAAAATATGGCTTTCAAGAAATCCATAGAAGAAACTATAGAAGAAGAAGAGTATGAAGAGTCTAAAGAAGAAAGCACATGTCTCCCAGAAAGTCAGAATGAAGAAAAAGAAGAGCTCGATCATCCGATGAAACAATGTGAATCTATTGAATCAATCATTGTACCAAAAACTAAGAAACGTCCATCTTGGCTTGAAGCTACTCTACAACAATCAGAAAGACTCAAAGACCTAAGTGGCACCTTCAGGAAAAGCAAAAATCCCAAAAGATTATCGAGTTATGCAACATATATGACAAAGCTTCTAAATGAAGAACCCACCACATTTGAAGAGGCAGATCAGAAGAAACAATGGAAAGAAGCCATGACAGAAGAACACCGGTCCATCATGAAAAATGATGTATGGGAAATTGTGCCTAGACCCAAATAAAAATTAGTATTAACTTCAAAATGGGTTTTTAAGATCAAACATGCAACAGACGGAAGCATGGACAAATACAAAGCAAGGTTCGTAGTTAGAGGGTTCTCCCAGAAGGAGGGAGAAGACTATGATGAGACATTTTCTCATGTTGCCAGATATACTTCTATTAGAGCCATTATGTCTCTTTCTACTTCCATGGGATGGATTTTACATTAGATGGATGTAAAGACAACTTTTCTCAATGGAGAAATCGAAGAAGAAGTATACATTGAACAACCTCAAGGATTTGAAGTACACTGCAGAAACACTCATGTTTGGAGACTAAAGAAATCCCTATATGGACTCAAGAAATCTCCAAGAGCTTGGTATGCCAGAATAGACAACTACTTAATAAGACTTGGTTTCTCCAAGAGTCATGCAAATCCAAACCTCTACTACAAAGTCATGAACAATGCACCTGTTATTCTACTACTATATGTCGATGATTTATTCTTGACATGTGAAGAGTCTCTCATCAACCAATGTAAGAAGAAACTAGCTTCTGAGTTCGATATGAAATATCTCGGTCTCATGCATTACTACTTAGAACTAGAAGTATGGTAGAAGCATGGTGAAGTATTCCTTGTACAAGGAAAGTATGCATTAAAGATTCTTCAGAAATTTGGAATGATGGATTGCAAATCCATGGACACTCCTATGACCACAGATATAAGAAAATTAAGAGACTCAGATTCTGATCGAGTAGACCCATCCCTATATTGATAATTGATTGGGTCATTGATGTATTTAGTGAATACTCGACTAGATATTTTTTTTGTTGTAAACACCCTAAGACAGTTTTAGGTGGAACACAGACATGAGCATTGGATAGATGCAAAGCATGTTATAAGATATATTTGTGGGACACTAAACTATAGTTTAAGATATACCACATCCAGTGATATACAACTTCATGGATTCACAGATTCAGATTGGGAAGGGAGTGCAGAAGACATAAGGAGTACTTCATAGATGTGTTTCAGCTTGGGCTCCGCTATGATATCATGTGGCAGCAGGAAACAGAAGTTTGTTGCACTCAACACAAAAAAATAGAATATATCGCAACATGTGAGGCATGTATAGAAGCAATATGGATGAGAAAATTATTTTCTAGATTATTTGATCAGGTTCCAGATTCGACCATAATATACTGTGAAAATCAAAGTTGTATAAGGCTATCCGAACACCCAATGTTTCATGAACGGTTGAAACACATTGAGATCAAATATTGCTTTATTCAAGATAAAGTCCAGGAAGGAGAATTGAAGATCCAATATATCCCCACAGATGAGTAGACAACAAATATTTTGACAAAGCTTATGTCCAGGATAAAGTTCTCATGCTTACGAGACAAGTTTGGGATCGTGGAAATAACTCCCTTAGCTTAAAGGGAAGAGATGTCTCTCTAGGTTGGGAGGGAGCACTGATATATCATTGATTTATGCACAATCATTTTCCATCTTGGAAAATGGTCCAGGATGGGTTGTTCCTTTCCAGTTCGGAAAGTGGTTTGAGATTTCTGACGGACATGCATTTTTAATTTCGGAAAATGGTCTAGATCAGACGATCATTTTCATAATGAAAATGGTTCAATAGATTGTTGACATACCATAGACAGTAATTCCCCTTGTGGCCAATGTGGGGGAATGGTATAGGAAAGTCTTTCTTCTTGGAAGTCATTCTCAGTAGTGGTAAAAAATAATGGTCTTCCTTATCGGGCAATCATTCTTTCGAAGTTCACAGTTGTGAGCAGTTTTGAAGAATGGTTTGTTTTGAAGGTTGGTGAAGGACAATCATTTCCTTAGGAAATGGTTTGGACAATCATTCCCTAGGGAAGACTCATTCTCTCCATGTTTCACCTTGTTTAGTGCTGGAGGAATGGCCCAGTTAGGTGAATGGTCCAGGTTCAACAATCATGGACATGCATTCCCTAGGGCAGACTCATTCTCTCCAGGTTTCACTTTGTTTAGTGTCAAAGGAATGGAACAATTAGGTGAATGGTCTAGGCTCAAAAATCAATGAAAATTATTCTTTCGTGCTTGGGAAGAATAGTCTAGATAGCCCATGGTTGATGCTTTTACTGTATGAGGGTAGATGCTCTTCCAGATCTCACAAGATGTGAGTGGAAGAATAGCCCAACTGACTCAGTTTATATCATGATGATGTTTCTGTGTAGGTTGATATCAGATGATATGATTTCTATGGAGTCTGTATGTCTCTGGAGAGTAGATGTATGCTACTATGGTGGATGTGTTCCACTGGTTGTGACTATGTGTCACTGATTAAGTAGTCGCGTGCTACTTGGTTTGGTTGTGTACCACTGGATATTAGTTATGTACTACTATGGATAGACACAATTGTGTTCTATCAAATGACATTGTACTGATTTTCATGAAAATTATCCAGTTGGATAATGATGACAGTGCTTGTGATTCGATCATGAGATATCATGTGTGGCTATAATGATGTTATCGATTGAATGGTCTATTTGTGCTCAAGACTATTACTTGTTATACCTCCTTAGCTAGGAGGGAGTGTTGATATCATGGTAGTTGCGGGAGGTATTAACCTCCATTTGTGACCTTTGATGAGATTAGAATATTCCGGAAGCGAGAAAAGACTTGGACATAACCCTAGAAAAGAAGTCGGCTAAAGAAAATATTTTATATTAAGTCTTTAGCACCCAGAAAGAGAAGCGGCCCAGACATCCTGGCAAAAGCAGTATAAATATAGGATTCTAGTTCTCATTTGAGACATATATCTCAGAATTGCAAAAATCCATTTATGTGCACTGCAGAAGTCTAGTAGTGCGCAAGTCTGGGGAGAAACTGCAGCTGCAATCCCGCAATCTATATTTTCAGTTTTTATGGGTTGGAATTTCTTATCAGTTTTGGTTATATTTTCTTGGTGCATTAGCCTTGGTTGGCTATTGATTTTATACTAGAATTATTCTCTCTGTCAAGGTCAAGGTGCTCGAGGGTGGCATTAGTGCCTATGGTTGGGTGACAATATTGTTATATTGTCTATGGTTAAATGAGCACACCCACTTTTCTAACATGAGTTGACCTAGTTTAGGTTGTCTTTGTTACTAAAGGATTTGAGGTGCATGATAGGGATTCTCACGTTGACAAGCGATTGATAATATTGCATAGGTGACAATTCATTTTGACGAGATAATGGTTGATTTGAAGGTGGTGTATTTGGTGGATTTATAGAGGGATTCCATAGGTGACAATTCATTTTGACGAGATAGTGGTTGATTTGAAGGTGGTAGATTTGGTGGAGTTACAAAGAGAGTCCATAGGTGTTGGTGCAAACACTTTTCCTGTAAAGAGGGAATGTTAGTTTTTAGGGTTACTCTGAAAAGTGTTTACACTAAGATTAAGAGTGCTTCATGAGATTTGGGATACATGGTGTATGATCAACCCATGGATGGTCCATGATGGATTTATATGTGGGAGATGGTCTATGATTGATCCATATGGATATCAGTGGCCACCCACTTCTTCCACTGAATCATCATAGTTCTCCATCTTGGTAATTTTTGTTATGATTTTCGGGTCCTAAACTTTTGGGGTCATCTTGAGGGCCTAAATGATGTCTTTTGGCCATTTAGGAGCCTAGGTTTTACATGGCATACCCAAGCACTTCCAAAAATTGTACTTCTCGATTAGATCTTTCCAATGAGTTAGTAAACACCCCAAATGGAGATTGTATGCAAAAAATTCACCCTCGAGAAAATGATGCATCAACTAACCACCTCAAGGCTTGCAAACATTTTGGTGCTTCGGCTCTTAGGGTTAGGGTTTTGGACCTTCAGGGTTCTTTATTTATGTTAAAAGGTAATTCTTGCAACCTATTGTATCATCTTTCTACGAATGGGTGTCACCAACATCTCTTTCTCTTCAGAGATAAGCTACAACCATTCTAGCTAGTTTGTGTTCTCCAATATTATGTTATTTTATTCATTAATAGAAGTTGGGTTTCATTGTATTTATGTGTTCTTTGCTATAGTTTTGTTTATATATCATTGTGTTCTCAATATAATTTTGATCAGTGGTATAAGAGCAATATGCTCCTTGTTATTTCTTAGTGCATATCCTTGACGAGGTTAGGGTATAGAGATTTGGGTTTTGAGCTAGTTTCACTTGGGGATGACCACTCTCACCGACCCAAAAAACCTCCCATGGAGAAAGAAAACATATATGATGGAGCAGAAGATCCTTTCAAAATATTTCTTTAGGAAACCCTCGTGCAATAGTGGAGTGAGATGATGGATAAATTTGCCTAGATCCTTCGAAGATTGCCAACAACAGGCAAGACATATTCAACAAGCAACCATTTTATAGGTGCGACACCCTTCAAGGTATAAGTTAAATTTGATATCCCCTTATTTGAATTCCATATAGATGCAAATGATTTGGAGAAAATGTTGAATCTATTAGAAGGGTATAACTTTGTCCAAAAATTTTCCGACACTAAAAATATCACCTTCACTCTCCTTAAATCCCTCCCCCGTGTAAAAATATTGGTGGGAATGTTATTGGGAGAGAATCGAGCAAGAAGAGTCTATGGAATTTAAGACAAGACCCACTTGGGAAACCTTCGTTGATGCCCTCAAGGAGGAGTTCTACTTTGTCGAAAACTATGATGATTGATACATGAGATGGATGACTCTACACCAGGAAAGATACCAAATGGTGTTAGAGTACACTAACATATTCCATACCTGATGTAGGAGCATCGCCAACAAAGCATGAGTGGAGGACAGCTAGGCGCACTAGCGCACATTTTGAATAATTTTAAATTTTGAATAAGATGTATCATGCAAATCTTTTGAAAAGAATTGTAGTTAAAGAACATATTTAATGCTATGGAGCTGGATAATGTCATGAGGACATCAGAGAATGTATTTTCTTTTAATGAAGTCACGTGCAATACATATTCGATGTGTTCGATCTTATCTTTCTGTCACAAATATTTATTGTAATAAATTCTAGTAGTTGATAGCTTTTAATTCGATAGGATAGCTCTAGAATAGTTGGAGGGAAGAGCTCGAAGATCCCATATCGTATAAATCTTTGTATTATTGCCCAGTAGAGGTTGTTGATGGGCTACTGATAGTTGCTGTAGAAGTTGTTGAAGCAGTTTATGAACAGAAGTATATTTCAGTTGAATGAATATAGCAAAGGAGTATTGTCCCAAATGTGTGGTGTTGTTGTGTCTATCTGAATGAATGAACGATAGACTTTATGTTATTTGAAACTCTCTGTTATTTCTTGTTTTTGTGGTTATGAATGCATTTACCAGATTGAATGCATGAATTTGTAAAGATTTAGATAACTTTCAATCGTTTCTCTTATACGAGCAAGTGCAAGTGTGCATAGTGTCCGCAAGGAGTGCATTGACGGAGTCTATTTCTACTCATGAGCTCAGAAGAGATAACACGAAACTTATATGTGCAAGGAGTGCATAGTGTCCATAAGGTGTTCATGACAGAGTCCACTTTGACTCAGAAAGTTCAGCAGAGATAATTTGAGAATGCGGGTAGGAGCAACCTTGCTCAGTTTCGTATTGTTCAGAGGGAACAATAGGACGTGGAAGAATTGCTACAGGGAGTGCACAGTTGCCTTCAAAGTCAAGACTGAAGGAATTTTATTTGCAAGGAGTGCACGATAGAGTCTTTTGACTCGAAAGCTCAGGAGGGAGAGTGGAAAGAAATCTTCAAAGGGAGGAGTCCTTTGAGGTTTCCTAGAGTTATCAAAGTGAGATCCATCCAAGAAGGATTGGGATCATTTCAGATCGTTAGATCTGGAAAAATTTGCATGGAGGATAGTCGTGAGGTGTTTCGGCATTTCAGAGTTTGGAGCATTTTGAAATGTTCAGAGGTAGGAATTATGAAGTCGTGAAGCGAATATTAATAATTGGATGTGAGGAGACATCTAGCAGCGGATTAGATAATCTGTGAGTTAGAGGTCCAGAGGAAGTAAGTGTGGAGTAGGTGTGATTTGCGCGAAGTCATGAAAACCTGAAGTACAACTGGATAGTCGAGATCCAGGGAGACATGTGGCAGAGACCCTTGGATTCAGGGAAAGGTGTTTCAGGAATAAACAAAGGAGGAGGTTGCAGTATCACCGAAGCCCGAAGCGGTGAAGGGATTGGCCCAAGGTTATAGCCCCTGGTCGTAGAGGAGAAAGAGTCTAGAGTGAGACTAGTACTCACAATCGATGTTGCCAAGTGCTGAACAGAGGACTCGCAAGTAGTCTGAACTTGCAGGCGACATCAAGGGGACATATGTGTATATTGAGTGTTTAGGGTATGTTGACGTCCCAAAGAGCTAATTCAACTCGGGCAATTCAAGATCCAAGACCGAGAGGTTGCAGAATCCCCAGGAGGGAAGGGGGTTGTGCATCAATACCTTAAACTCAAAGCTGGGTATCAAAGACTCCAAGTGACACCTGGTCCTAAAGCACTGCAGTGGCCTACATAGGTACATCCAAATAGAGATGGATTTCTTGGGCATCTCCTCACTAGGTGTAACATCCCCATTATAATCCCAAATTTAATTAATGCTTATGTAGATATAATATGTGGCTATGACCAAGCGATGTAATATGTCAATTGTATTTATTTTTTTTATTAATAAAAATGTGATGCCAACTGCTAAAGGGACACAGACAAGAGATGGGGGTTGAATTAATCCACAAGAGAGGGGATTGTCTAGGATAATGGCCAAGAGGGGTCCAAGGGGGAAATTAACCATGTTTATAGACTTAACCCATTTTCTTAAATATGCTACTGTATATGAACCTCCTGATGTGTGATTGAGTGTTCCCAAAGCCAATCATTGAATACATGTAAGAGGGCGGGTGTGATTGGTCGCATCTTTCTTATTGAGTGTTTCCAAAGCCAATCATTGAATACATGTACGAGGGTGGGTGTGAGTGGTCACATCCCAAAGTTATTGGGCACATGGAGGTTGAGTACAATCCGTCGAGAGAAGTAACAACATGGGAACAACTTGGGGGAGGAGTCAAGTTTGTGCATGGGAAGCGAACGAGGAACTAGTGTGGTGAGGGGAAGGTGAATTCTGGAGCGTAACTGGAGCAAATTGGAGCTGGAGAAATGAAGAGCTTGATTGTCAGGCCGGAAGAGTGAACTCCTATGTGAGTTTCACTTAAAGAACAAGTGTGTTATTGGTTTGCTAATATTTTTCCTAGCAGTAGTGTTCCCTTGAAATCCCTGCTGAGAGATTCCAAATTGCATGTGCCAGAGACACCTTGATAAATGAATGGATCATTCCTTGGGTTAGCTTTGATAAACAGATGGTACATCCTTTGGGGTAACCTTGATAAACGAATGGTTCATTCCTTGGGTTGGGAAAGTCAAGAGGAAGAGAGCTAGTGGAGAAGTCGGGATAGCTGTAGGAAAATATCAATTGGGTTGAGAGATTTATGAGCTGGGAGTGGACTGTGAGAGACCACCCTCTTTTGTGGATTGATAGCCTCAGCTTGGGGTTGAGTGTTTGTTGAGATTTGGAATAGTCATTCTACGGTTGGGTGGAACACCTGTCCCAAGCAGTCGGTTGCACGATTCTTGTTTAAGATAAGTGTTTAATCTGGTACTGAGTTATTTACATGTGTTGTTGTTGTGCATGAACTATGCATAAATAAGAATGACTTATATGCTACTGTAATGAATGATTTAGTTGTATCTCCTCTTGATTATTACCATGCTTCAGAGGCATATGTTTTATGGTTATTGTTGTAGTTAAATCTGTTATAAATTGTAGTTATAGGCTTTGGGAAAATGGATAACCATAAAATAATGGATTTAATTAGAAGAAGTATTGTGCTATTGTAACATCCCGCTCGGGCGCACTGAGAAAACTTATTCTTTGAGGACACTTGCTCGCAAGTGATCTGGATTATTATGATATTAAAACTCTTGTCCTTGATTTTTGTTGCGTTATGATAGATGACATGATGTTTTATTGCTTTGACATAGACAGGTGTTATTGACTCAGTTTTATTTCAGTGTGCAGGGTTTTGGAACTTGAGGATGCAGAGGCATCGATGGAACCCCTTGGACTCTGGATTGAGTCAGGGAGTGTGCTATTTGGGTTGATTTATTTACTGTGATATTTCATTGATTTGACGATATGATGTGGACATGTTCTGACATGATTGTTGATGATGCAGGATGATGATAGCTTGCCGACCAGACTCACATATGGAGTAAAGGGGCCACACACGATTTCTAGAGAGGTTGAGGGAGAGGTGTGGACAGCAGCCCTGCCACAGCCTACTAGCACTCCCGCCATGGCTCAAACTGTAGGTTAACGATTACCTAGTTCGAGAGGATCCACGATGCCGTGAGGGAAGACTGCGTCAGTCGCTCACGATGATTCTAAGGGGCACGCAATAAGGCCAGGGCCTTATTCCTTAGAGCCCTTAGTCTCCCACAAGTTCACCTGGCGGAGTGTTGACTCCAGGGGTTATTGATGTCTACCAATCAGTCAAGTCAGCAAGTGGCACCCTTGGAGCACGTGGTGCATCCTGAAGGGCATGTCGCGCAAAAGAAACACAAGTTGGCGAGTGGCACCCTTGGAGCACGTGGTGCATCCTGAAGGGCACGTTGTGCAAAAGAAACGAATGAGGCGAGTGGGACCCTTGGAGCACGTGGTACATCCTGAAGGGAACGTCGCATTGATGTTGATGAAGGAACAACCTAGATGGCCCTAAGACTTTTAACACATTAAGAAATTCTTAAAACGACTTCCCTAAATAATTGTCGCCCAGTTCAGAATCTAAATCTAAGTCTAAAACTTCTCTAGGGTAAAATTTTGTTTAACCTTAAGAAAAGACCCTATAAAAATAAAAATAAAAATCTAAACTAAAAACCACTTAAGTTTTAGTTTTAGTCTTCATAATTTTTGGGGTAAAATGAAGAGAGTAATAATTTAATTAATCAATGGTTTTAAATTGTAAAGAAGAAATAAATTATTTAACTTATGGAAGTATAAAAAGTTTTTTAAATTAGTAATAAAAGGAATGAGTAAATAGCGCAACTGCCATTTTGGCTCTAATAAAAAGGGGAAAGAAGGGGATAATAAAAAATTAGGAAACTTAGGAATGGGGGAAACGTAATAAGGGAAAGAGTTGAACTTATGGTAAAAAGCAAGGTCAACATAGTAAGGAATCTGCAATTAAGAACCTTCTAATTTGAGCTAATTTAGCAACATCATTTTTAGGGAAAGTATTTAAAACATGTAAGGGGATCTAGGAACACCTAGGAGGAAATTTAGGAGCAACTCTAGGTGGGTGAGGGAAATGAGTAAATTAATAATTTAAAGAAATTAATTATTTGAGGAAAGAGGGGGATGGACGACACTTGTGCAAAGGAGAATATTTAGAATATTTTTATTAAAACTTAATTTAAAAGTGATTTAGGGAAAGTATGAAGTTTGGAAAACTCTATAAAAGAAGGGGAATATGAGGAAGAAAAGGAATCGGCTGTTAGCGTAACGTTACGCTGCCGGATTTGTGACTTGATTGATTACTTGTGGAGAGTTGGGATTTTCCATCTCGGATTGAGTGGTAGCTCGGCCTTGCGAGGCGAGCTGGGAAGCTAGGCATACCATCTGGATAGTGTGTGGCCCCTTTGCGGCTCAGGGGGCTAAGGGGGAAGCAGAGTACCCCTAGCGATTGGCTGGGAGGTACCGGTGAGGTCTCGACGGTCGACGAGCGGGAGCGGCACGGAGCACGGGACGTCATCCGAAGCAGGCGACAAGGCAACAGTATGATCTTATGTGGTAGAGTAGAATGCATATTTGTTTACTTCGGCAAATAAAATTTTATCGTTGTAAAGAAAGAGAACGTTAACTCAGACGTTGTGAATCGGTAATCATTGGAAATAATCTACTTCATATGTTGCATCTATTTCGCTATGGTTACTTCTATTGATGTCCTTAGTAGTTGGTGTCTCCCGCCATGATGTGTGCTTAAACCCTGAATATGGTCGTTGGCACTGCCTTTCCTTTTACTGTGCGTCAATCCATGGCCAGATCTATCCGTGTGGGAGCCAATAAAACCTCGACTGCCATTTCAGTGACCTTCCCTCTAGAGAGAAGGCTTCCTACGAATTTAATTTCACGTTGGTACCTTCCCTAGTAATTAAATTGTGATTGTTTCTTTTCCTGGAAATTTTAAAATTGACATTTTTAACTCCTGGCCGGTGACTCACATCCTTCATTTCTGTATACTTAGTACATGGGACCTGGGTGCATTGGAAACGAAAGGTGGCAATCATGCCTTTCTGTACTCTGCGCCTTATTGAAAATTTTTGTTCTGGCTGGCCAATTTATTGGACCTGTTACACTTGGTTGTTGTGCTCTCAGATAAAGTATTGGCCTCCTGGACCCTGGCCTTCTCCCCCTTGCGGTTACGAATTTCTGGTTATGGGCAGAGCCATTCCTTATTTAAATTTCATCACATTTTTTTTTATATGATAATCGTCCCCTTATTTTTGCCATCTCTTTACCATTTTTGGGGAATAACATCCCCGAGAAAATCATTTTTTTTTTTACGGCCCTAAACCCAAGCAATCATTTACTCTTCAGTTATGGTTCTTTCTACCCACGTGCTTCGCCCGAAGTTTAATCCTGTACCTACCCATTAAATAACCATCCCACCTGTGCGTCTGGCCCTTGGGGAATTACCCTTTGTACATGTGCATTTTTCATTTAAGGATTGTAAATTTTATGCATTTAAATGGGGTGTTTTACCCTGACCGTGATGGCGTGGTACCCTATGAAGGCTGTGCCGATCTTGATCTCGACTGTTTTCTTACACATATCCTGGCACGATTTGTTGGGTGGTGATCTGTGTACTCCTTGGTTAGTCAGACAACGATGGTGTTCCTAATATAACACAAGGTTCGGTTTTAACCCTTCGATGAAATCTCATTGCAGCAGGAACACTGCCACATCGCTCGGTCAAGGATTTTCCTTGGCACATTCGACGGCCTCCCACAGTTCTAGACCTGGATTGCAGTAGATAGCGTGACAGTCAATACTGAACAGCCACGGGTCGGGGGAGCGCTGAGAATAGGACGTCTTAAATTCCTTGCTTTTCCTTCATGAATTTAACCATGTGCAAGCCAGCGATATAGCCGACGAGATTTAATTACACTGTGTTAATACTGAGACCACCTTATAGAGTATAATGTAGATGATTATAGGGTCACTGGATGAGTAAGCGCACAGACAAACTAAGCCTTCAACCCACTCAAGCCCGTAGTTGTGCCCAGTCTTTTATTTTCACATGCCTCATCAATTCCTTACGAATTTTTCACCTTCAGTTGTGAATAAAAGAATGTGATTTTCATTTGATTTAGTTTTCATAAAAAGAGTAAAATAATGAATATAAAATGATGTCAGGTGTAAATCAAGAATCTGATTTCTAGTAGGAATAAAGGATATGAATTACAATGGAAGAAATTCTAGTTACCATTTGCTTACATTAGGATTTTCATTAGGATTTTATTTCATTTGATCTTCATCGCTATTTTATTTGCATGGTTATTGGAATGTACAGTCACTGTAATTTGTCGTCTGGAACATGTAAATGTCATGTCCTTGCACATTTGGAAAGATGCTATGTTAGCAAATGATAACATATGAAATGTATTATCATGGTTTCTTTTATTTACAATGTATTTGTAGTAAAAAAAAAAAATAATGATGTGGATTACTTATTGTTAGGACCCTTTTAATTTTATTAATTTTTGACAACACATATGGTAAGGACCTTGAAACTAAGGGCCTTGAAGATAAGAAATATTAAGCTTGATGGTATGAAATATAATAGCACCTTCCTAAAGAGGCCAAATTATTCCTTAAGTTTATCACATAATTAGTGTGAAGAATAGTTTATACAACGACCCCTTTAATTTTTGATATATAAAACATAGGGGGAAAGGTGCAAATCTCTAGTCAGGGTACATGTTAGATTGACTTATAGGAATTGAGGGGTAGATTGGTAAGATTAAATGAATCTGATGATGCTTTGTCGATGCACTAGAATTGAAATTATTATAACATTGGTAGAATTACTTGTATTGCGTAGTGATGGAAAAACTATAGTGCAAAGTGATGAAGGTCTTGATTTATAGGTTGCAGAATGTCCTTGTTGTATGAGAATGATATGGGTTATAAACTGTAGTTATGCTCTTGTGTTCCTTGCTATACTTCATGTGTTATCCTCTTGCTCCTTGTTTTTAAATGTTGTGAAGTGGATCGATTAATCATAGCAGTTTACCTTGGGCACCGTGATAGGTATGATGAGCATGTGTGTGGTTACTTCATCTAGAAATGTTAGCCACAATTGAATTAATGAATGGTTTTCCCGCACCTTGAAGTAAAGTAGGTGACTACCTTTGCTTCTTGACTTAATTAAACTTGTTTTCTTTTCACTCGCACTTATGTCGTTCATGATGGATTTCGTAATTAATTTTCTTGGCACTGTGAATTATTTATAATGTGTATTGATTTACAGAACTTTATCGTGCAATGATCGTCCTTGATGTTTGTGTTTTAGTCCTTGGGTGTGATTTCAGTCGGGCGGGAAGTAGACACCTCCATGTTCCTCAAAATAGTCACCAGCCCTGAGACCTGAAATGGTTAAAATCGATGGGAACCTGGGCTTGAGCGTTGCTTATGTGTCATGGAGGTCCTAACCATTGCAGGGTAGGATGGGCGGGTAGTCAGTCCTATTTATTTATCGTCGATTGTTGTTCATTACTGGCAGATGTTGATGTGCGTCTTAGACCTTTATGTTGATATCATAGTTACCTGCATCATGATTCGTCGTCATATGGCGGCGCAGAGTATAATGTCTTGTTTCCTTGTACACACGCACACACACACACAAAAAAAAAAAATCACTTGTTATAAAGAGGTTTTCTCGTCGTAACAAGGAGGAACGTTACATATGGTATCAGAGCAGGTTCGACCCGCGACTTGGGATTCGCTACGATTTTCATGACATGATTTGATTTGATTATACTGTTGTTGATCGAGTTGATTGTGTGCGTGCAGGTAATCATGGTTAGAGGACGTTGTGGAGGCAGACAACGAGGTGCTAGGGGAGGAGGCGCGACGCCTCCAGTAGCATCCAGGCCTGAGGGGTCTAACCCCCAGGGAGGCGAGCAGGTTCTCGGACAGGAGAAGATAGCAGTTGGCGATGTGGTCGGGATGATGAGATATTTTCAGCGCATGTCCGAGGCACTGATCAGTTGCTTGGACAAAGATGAGGCTAGGGCGCCGGCACCCACTGAGGTTCCTCCGCGCGCACTGGCCGTTATTGGTAGCATTCACCATGAACTCGAGAAGGTTAAATTTCCCGAGTTCTTTGGTGCCCCGGATGGCACTGTCGCCGAGGCATGGTTGGAGAATATGGCGATGTGCTTCGCACTTCGCGATTATACCTCCAACATGAAGGTCTGTATGGCGGTCTTTCAACTGAAGGGGAGCACTCTTCTATGGTGAAAGACGCTCCTGCCGCAGTTGAACATGGCCGTTGAAGACGTGTCATGGGAACTGTTCGAGGAATGGTTTCGAGAGAGGTATCTTTCATAGGAATTCATTGAGCGTCACCTCAATGAGTTTAACGCATTACGACAGGGAGGTCGTACGGTGCTTGAGTACGAGGCACGTTTTATGGAGCTGCTCCGGTATGCTCTGCACCTTAACACAGAGAAAATTAAGGTCAACCGGTTCGTGTTTGGCCTTAATGGAAGCTTGCGTGCAAAGGTTAGGATTTTGATGCCTCAAACTTTGCACGATGTCGTCCAGAAGGCCCTCATAGTAGAGGAGGAGCTTACCAGTGGGGGTCAGACCAGGACTCCAGCGAGACCAGTAGGGCAGGCTTCATCTGGTACACCGCAGCATCAGACACCAATGAGACATGCGCCAGGATATCGTTGCTTCCAGAGAGGATCCACTTTCACTACACCCCGACGACCGTCGCCTCAGTAACAGACACCTTATCAGGGACCACAGCATTAGCAGAAGCGTCGCCCGCAGCAGCAGCAGCAGTTTCGGCCTATTCAGCAGAACAGACCTGGGTTCCAGGCCAGTGGGCCGTCATCTTCCACTTTGGGTACTAGGACTACTGGGACGAAGAAGGGGTGTTGGACGTGTGGGGAGCCACACTACCAGCACGACTGTCCTATGGAGAGGACCAGAGCATCCGGATTAGCTGGATCCACTACAGTGGGAGATATGGGCAAGGCCCATCAGATTCATGCAGTGGTGAATAACCGCCAGGCAGAGCACCAGTCGACTGTGCTCAAGATGACAGGTACTGTCATTGACCAGACCCTTAGTATTTTGATAGACCCAAGTGCTACTGAGAGTTTCATTTCTGGTGCAGCGCTAAAAAGAATTAAGGTAAAGGTAGTCAAACAGGATGAGTTTAGCTTCATGGAGATGGCTTCGGGAGCCAAACAGAAGGTTGGAGGAAAGGTTACGGGCTGTGCCCTTAACCTGGGAGAGTTTTATAAAGGCTTATAATGAAAGGATTATAAAGGCTCAAGAATAGATACTTCATAGTTTAAATATGTTGCATAAGCAAGCTAACAAGGATTCTAGCACTAAGAAAGAAGCTAGTTCTAGACAAGTATCAGCATATAGATCCCACAACAGAAGGGATGATCATGGAAATGATAGGAAATCAAGAAGCATGAGCAAGCTCCATCATTCTCCAAGGTAGTACGCTAGAATAACTCATGCAATTTCATGAATAGGAAGCATCCCAAGTGTGTCTCATGTTCGGAGGAAAAGAAGAAGGCTCGAGGTAGATATCTTGCTAAGTGAACTTAGGAAAATCAAGCCACCTACTTTCAATGGTGAGCATAGGAAAGGAGAAGGGGCAAAGGCTTGGCTGTTGGAAATGAAGAAATATTTCCAGCTGCATGACTACCCATCCCGGGTAGAAGCTAGGATTTCCACCTACCACTTGCAAGAAAAGGAAGCCACGTGGTGGGATCAACTTAAACAAAACAAGAACCTTGATGATAAAAGAATCTCATGGAGGTAATTCAAAGGATATTTCCAATAGAAATATTTGTCCAAGAATTACTATGAGAGAAAGATGAAAGAGTTCTTTGAACTCAAATTGGGAACCATGAAAATCGAGGAATATGAGAAGCAGTTCTTTGAATTGTTGAAGTATGTTGACTTCATCAAGGATGAGAACGTTAAAATCCAAGGGTTTCTAAGTGGGTTACCCTCCTTCTATAGTGATAATATTTAATATGACAACCCGAAGACCTTGGAGGACACCATAAGGAGAGAAAGGCACCTTTATGATCAAAGTAAAGGAAGGTCAGTGTTCCAAAAGGCTTGGAATGACAAGATGAAAAAGAAAAAGGATCAAAAACAAAAAGGTTTTAAGCCACCCTTTTTCAGAAATAACTCCCAAGTAGGTCAGCAACACCAGTCAACCCAAACTGATCAAAGGAATGCAAATTCATTTGGGAAAAGGCCAAGGCAGCAACCTGTTCAATGTTGGGGATGTGAGGGGAATCACTTATATAGGGACTTACATCATAAAGGATAAAGAATGAGGATTTCCCACAACATTCAGGAGGTTTGAAATAGTGGAAGACATGGGATGAGGTATACCAAGGATTTATGTAGTCTTGGACAACAAGTAGGAAGAATATCAATCCCCCATGATATAAGTGGAAGGTAAGATTGATAACCATCCCATAGCAATTTTAATTGATTATGGAGCTAGACATAGATACATAAATGATAACATTGTTGAAATATTTCACTTGCAAATAAGTAAGCATAAGAAATCTTGGTTAGTTCAGTTAGTCACAGGGACTAAGAGAAAGATCAATCAGTTGGTTAAAGATTTTCAAATATACATGAATGTACTCAACACGAAGGTATATGTAAACATCATACCATTCTATTCATATGACTGTCTAATTGGCATGGATTGGTTTGAAAATCATCATGTTTTCCTAGACTGTTACAACAAGACAATCAGATGTCTTGATGAGGAAGGGAAGAAAGGAAAGATTCAAGGCATTCCAAGAGTTGTAGTTGTTAGAGAGATTTCAGCTATGCAATTGAAGAAGAGCTTCATGAAGGGATGTTAGGTGTTTATAACCCATATGGAGGAGGCAACCAAAGATAAATAGAAAAGAATTGAAGACCATCTGGTCTTGAGGGATTTTGAAGATGTTTTTAAAGAAGTCCTAGGATTTCCACCAAAGAGAGACATTGATTTTGTTCCAGGAGCTTCCCTAGTGTCTAAGACACCATACAGAATGGGTACAATAGAATTAAAGGAGTTGCAGATGTAGCTTGAAGAGTTGTTAAAAAGGGGGTATATACACCCAAGTGTGTCACCTTGGGGAGCCCCAAGTATGTTTGTGAATAAGAAGGATGGAATTTTAAGGCTATGTATTCATTTCAAAAAACTTAATAAGGTTACCATAAAGAATAAGTATCCTTTACCCAAAATTGATGATTTGTTTGATCAGCTGAAAGGTGAAAGAATATTTTCAAAGATTGACTTGAGATCGGACTATCATCAAGTAAGGATAAGAGAAGAATACATCAACGAGACAATATTCATAACAAGATATGGGCATTATGAATTCACGATAGTGCCATTTGGACTATCAAATGCCTTAGCAATTTTTATGTTTTTGATGAATGGAGTGTTCAGGGAGTACCTGAACAAGTTTGTGATTGTGTTCCTAGATGATATATTTGTATATTCCAAATCAGAAGAGGAACATGAGAAACATTTAAGAATGGTGTTACAAGTTTTGTGAGATAACATATTATATGATAAGATAAGTAAGTGCATCTTTTATCAAAAGAAGATTCACTACTTGGGGCATATAATATCAACAACAGGGATAGAAGTTGATCCTGAGAAGATAGAGGCCATTAGAGGATGGTCAACACCAAAGAATGTGACAGAAGTTAGATCATTCATGGGTATTTCCAGTTATTACTGAAGATTCATAAAAGGTTTTTCAAAGATTGCAAGTCTAATCACTTATTTGCAAAAGAAGGGTGTGAAGTTCGAATGGAATTCCAAGTGTGAAGAGATTTTTCAATAGTTGAAGGGAATATTGACAAGTTCTCCAGTCTTGAAGATTGCAGATCCAAACGAATATTTTTTTGTGTGCACTGATGCATGTAAGGAATGGCTTGGTGGAGTCCTTAGTCAAAAGGATCATGTGGTATGTTATCAGTCTAGAAAATTAAAAGAGCATGAGAGGAATTATGCTACCCATGACTTGGAGTTAGTAGTGATTGTACATGCATTGAAAATGTGGAGGTATTACCTTGTGGATAATAAATTTGAGCTAAGGAAAGACCACTATGGTCTGAAGAATTTGGACAACCAACACTAAATGTTAGGCAAACTAGGTGGATGGAATTTATGAGTGCATATGACTTTGAAATCAAGCACATAAAGGGGAAGGAAAATCGAGTGGTCGATGCACTCAGTAGGAGATCTCATGAAGTGCATATTGAAACCATTAGCATGTACATGACATATTTGAAATACAAAATTGTTGCAGCAACAAATTCAGATCAGAATTATTTAAAAATAAAAGACACATTAAAACAAGAAAATTTTCAGCAGAAATTTAATTATTAATAGTTGAAAGAAGATTGAATTCTCATGTACAAAGATAAGGTGTATGTACTAAATTCTAGTGAGATGAAAAATGCAGAGATGAATGGGATGCAAAATGTTCCATATGTTGGGCACCCAGGATACCAGAAGACAATTGCAGCAGTAAGAAGCCAATATTTTTTCCTAGGAATGAAGAAAGGAGTGGCTAATTACATAGCCAGGTGTCTAGAATGCCAAAAATTAAAGACGAAACATAGACACACAACAGGATTTATGCACCCATTTCCCATTCTGGAATGGAAGCGGGAAGTTGTCTCAATTGATTTTATTACTAATCCTCCCAGAATAGTGAAGCATCATCATCATGGTGGTGGTGGATAAGTTGACTAATGCATCACATTTCATTCTAGTAAAGACTACACATAAGGCAACAAATATTGCAGATATTTATATGAGAGAAGTTGCTAGGCTACATGGAGTGCCTAAGGCAATAGTTTCAGATAGAGATCCAAAGTTTACTTCCAATTTTTGGAAGGGTTTGTTCAAAGTCTTTGGGATAAATTTAAATCTTAGTACAACCTATCATCCAGAGTTCGATGGGAAAACAGAAAGGACTAAAAGAATAATTGAGGACATGCTTAGAATGTATGTGATGGATCAACCATCAAAGTGGGAATATTATATCCATTTAGTTGAATTTTCCTACAACAATGGGTATCATGCCTCCTTGAAAATGAATCCATTTGAGGCATTGTATGGCAGGAAATGTAACACCCCAATGAGTTGGGATAATCCAGCAGACAGAGTAGTTGTTGGCCCAGGATTGCTAAAAGAAATGGAAGATCAGATGGAAAGGATTAAGAAGAATTTGAAGGCTGCCCAAGATAGGAAGAAAAGTTATGCAAACATGAACAAAGTTTTCAAAGATTTCAAAGTGGGAGAACATGTGTTTTTGAAAGTGAAAGAAAAGAGAAGTTCGCTAAGATATTGTGGTCCTTTTGAAATATTAGAAAAGATAGGGCCAATTGCATACATGCTTGCCTTACCTGCATCAATGGGTAGTCATAATATATTTCATGTATCATTACTTAAAAAGTACGTACATGGTGCTAATCATGTCATTGAATGGAATGTGATCTAGGTGGATCATGAAGGGGGTTTCTAGGTGGAACTCGTACAGATCCTGGACTGGAAAGTAAAACTGCTCAGGAACAAATCCATAGGACTCATAAAGGTTCAATGGACCTGCTACGGTATTTAACATGCTACATGGGAGCATGAAGAAAACATGAGGGTGGAATACCTGCACATTTTTTATAGTTTTGAAGAAGACAGAATGCAAGACTCCGTTTTGAGAAACTAAAGTTATAGAACCACATCTCAGAGTCCTGGCCAACAATGCTAGGGACCTTGATAAAATAATGGCATATTCCTTGGGTTAGACCTTGATAAATGGATGGCACATCCCTTGGGCATCCATGATAAATGAATGGTGCATTCCATGGGTCGGTGAGTTGAGAAGAACATGATATTTTGGTTGGAGTTGTTGCTAGAGTTGTTAAATTGCAGAAATTTTATTTCTAGGTATTGTGATGTAAATTTTCATATATGTATATCGGCATAGAGTGCACCGAGGGCGGCGCACAATTGTAGGTGAGGGGGAATGTAACATCCACACTATATTCCCCAGTTTAATTAATGCTTATGTAGATATAATATGTGGCTACAAGCAAGCGATGTAATATGTGAATTGTATTTCTTTGTTTTATTAATAAAAATGTGATCCTAGTTGCTAAGGGGATATAGACAAGAGATGGGGGTTGAATTAATCCACAAGAAAGGGGAGTGTCTAGGATAATGGCCAAGAGGGATCCAAGGGGGAAATTACCCATGTCTATAGACTTAACCCATTTCCCTAAATATTATACTGTATATGAACCTTCTGATATCTGATTGAGTGTTCCCAAATCCAATCATTGAATAATTGTAAGAGGGCGGGTGCAAGTGGTCACATCTTTCTTATTGAGTGTTTCCAAAGCCAACCATTGAATATATTTATGAGGGTGGGTGTGAGTGTGATCTGGATTTATGAGCGGAATGAAATAAAACCACAGATTTATAATTATAACACAGAGACATAGTAAATAATAACAAATATATATTAAAACTTGACTTCTATTAAATAAGAAATATGCTAAAATCTGTAAAATGCAGACTGAAAACAATCTTGCTAGAATGGTGGCAGCTTATCTCTGAGAAGAGATGTGACGGTTACGCTCATTCACAAGAATATGAGTACAATGAGGCTCTAAAGGAATTTTTACAATAAAAATGAATGAAAAAACCCTATACATCCAAAAACCTAACCCTAGGAGATGAAGCGCTAAAAGTCATGTGGGCCCCTTTGGGGTAAGTTAATACATCAACTTCCTAGGGTTGTAACTTTTGCATACAATCTTTGTTTAGGGTGAACGATAGCTCGTTGGAAAGGTATTAACGAGGAGCTTCATTTACAGGTCTCAATCAGAGCCTTAGGCTAAGATTGAGGTGCCATATCGTGAAAATACGTTGTTTAGGCCCTTTAAATGGCCCCAAAAGTTGGGACTGCTAAAAATAGTAAGTTGCCAAAAACATTGTTTTGAGCCAGTTGGACAAGGCGGGTGGCCACCAAGATCCTCCTAGATCAATCCTCCCCCCTTAGGAAGAAATGGTATCCATTGCGTTGAGTTCCCCCATCGGATGAGGAAATTTCTGCTGAATTTGGCCCTGAGTGAGCCACTTGCCTTAGTGTAGGAGCTTCCCTGCTCTGACAACCCGATAAATCTGGATCCTCTGTTGGCGAGTGACCTTGACATGTGTTTCCATGATATGATCAATGGATGCATGTTCCATGCAGTCAAGGTTGATCTCTGTTTGTGTCAATTATTATTTTATCTCCGAGGTGTCTAATAATTGTGAAAAATAAGGTTGAAGGAGGTTCACATTGAACACTGGGTGAAATCCAAGGAAGGGGGGAAGGTTGATCTTAAACGCATTTTCACCCATGACCTTGGTGATGGAATAAGGTCCATAAAAGAGTGGACGAAGATTATTATGAGGCCCTGTAAGAAATTATGTATGTAAGTGCAACCAAACTTTTTCGCCCACCTAAAACTGGTATGGCACCCGGTGTTGATCATGGTGTTGCTTGTACTTGGAATTGGACTTGTATAAAATATCTTGAACCTATTGGAAGATGTGTTGGATCCACTCAATGAACTGGGTGGCTTTGTTAGCTTTAGTTGGAGCATGCGACAATTCTTCCTGGTTGGTCGCAAGGGGTAGTGCAACATTCATGAGACCCAATGGTTGAAATCCCAACCCCACCTGAAAGGGGTCCTGGTTGATTGAACTATGTATGAATCTATTGTAGATGTGTTGAACATAGGGAAGACTCTCATCCCAGGTGTAGGGGTGCTTGGAATTGTACATGCACAGGATGTGCACGATCATCTGGTTGACAACCTCGATTTGGCCATCCATCTGGGGGTGGAAGGCAGTGGACTTGGTGAGCTTGGTGTCCAACAATGACTAAAGACTTGACCAGAATGTGTTGAGGAACCGGCTATCCTGATATGATATAATGTTTTTTGGGATCCTAAAGTGTACCCACACTCATTCAAATAAGATCTTGGCAGTGGCCTCCGCTATGATGTTCTTCTTGCAGGTGACCAGAATCGCCATCTTGGAAAAGCGATCAACAACCACAAAAACATATTCGTTTCCCCACTTGGTGGATGGAAGGCCCAAGATGTATTCGATTGAGATGGATTCCCAGGGAATGTTAGGAGTAGGTAGAGGAGTGTGTAGGCCTTGTTTCTTAGTGGTCGGTTTGGCAATAGCGCAAGCAGTGCAGGACCAGATATACTTGTTGACATCCTGTCAAAGTTTTGGCCAGTAGAAATGTCGCTACAACACTACCACTATATTTTCCATGCTGAAGTGTCGTGCCACCCTACTGTAGTGGGTTCCCAAATCATCTTCGCTCACTTGCTTGATGGAATGCATAGATGGCCCAGATGGCACAACAACCCATTCTGAAGATGGAAATTAGTGACAATTGTGTTTGTGCCCAACATGTGGTAGGTGTTGGTGAAGTCAAGATTTGTCTCATAGAGGTGGGGCCATCCAGAGGTCTCATGGCCACAAGATTCTAGCACTATGGTGAGTTTTGCGACTGGAGGTCGGTTGAGGAAATCAACGACTCGGTTGGTACTTTTTGTTTTATACTTGATGTTGAGGTGGAACTGCTGGAAATATGTGGACCACTTCTGATGGCGATCTTTTTGCAATTTTCCTTTTGTCTGCATGAAATGCAACGGATTATGATCAATGTGGATGATTTTCTCCTTCCCGAGAATGTAATGCCTCCACTGGCGACGGGCTTGCACAATGGAGTACATTTCTTTGTCATAATTAGGGTACTTATGGACAACATCTGATAGTGTCTCACTATGATAGGCCACGAGGTGGTTGTGATGAGTGAGGAATGTGCCCACACCATATTTTGAAGCATCTGTCGCAGTCTCGAAGGGATGTTGTCGGTCGAGTAATGAAAGCACTGGCGATGAGAACAAGCATTCTTTCAGATCATCGAACACGTTTTGTTGGGACAAGCCCCACACAAATTTTACCGTACCATTGTTGATGATTGTAGCTATGTGAGACATTCTCCAGGACACAAAACTGAGAGAGAACCCCTGAGAGGGGTGTGTGGTTCCTATCTGAGGCAGAGCTGGAATGTAGATATGGCCTCCTCCTTATAGAGATTTGAGAAGAACTCCATATGATTATTTTGTATAAAGTAGTGAGAAAGGAGATCTATAGAGTTGGACGTGCCTGTGGTTGTGCACAAGGTGAACGTGTGAAATCCCAAAGTGTTGGGTGCATCGTCATGAGACAGAGATGAATATGATGTATTAGCCTCCTCTGAGTAGAAAGAAGATCTGTTGAGTGGACATGCCTGTGGACGAACACAGGTGAACGTGATCCTAGTGGTAAAGCACTAGTGAAGAAGTGCTTCTTCTGTGTAATGTAGTGAGCTAGAGATATGGACATCCCTATGGATGTGCCCCTAATGGTTGAGCACTAGTGGGTGTATGAGGTCCCTTGCTATATTGTTCAAGAGTCAGACCTTCCTATAACCCTAATTGTAATGTAAAGGGTACAGGTCAGCGCTACCTTAATGTAATCGATAATTAATGTAAAAGATAATTAAATATGGTTAATATTTTATATAGTATGAGATAGAGAGGTTATCCCTACTGTGCCAATAGACATTTATGTTGACTGGTCAAGTCTAATATAAGTAAAGGTCAATTCCACATTGAGGAATCATATCTTTTGTGTGAGTTTAGAAATTTCAGCAAGTATATCTTCTTGGGAAAAGTGTGCACCTCTCTTGGGCACTTGTCTTCTAGGGTTTGTGAGCATCCTTTTGTGTGCTAGGTTTTCTTGGTGGTGGAGGTCTTTCTCTTGAAGAATATAGCAAAGGATTGGTTGGGTTTTCTTCCCTTGTTGAGAAGGGTTTCCCAAGATACTTCTTGTGTAATTGTTCATGGTGTTTCTTCTTGTGATCTCGGTTGCTACAACACAATTGCTTATAGTTTAAGTAAAAGGAAAAAATGGAATGAAATTCATGATTAAGCCTATCTTATTGAAAAATCAACAACCACCACCCCTGGTTACTTGGCTAAGGACCCATGCAATATGGGAGAATCCCAACATGAACCTGGGATAGAAATTGGCAAGGCTTAAAAAGCTCTGAATGTTAGTGAGTGTGGTGGGATAGCTGCTTGACAACCTCTGTTGAGATGAGGTTATTCTGGCTACCACTATCAAGGATGAAGTGCAATGGAGTGCCTTTCACCCACATCTATGAATGAAAGAGGTTCTCACCTTCCTCTGGCTCATCAGGTTCACCAAGATGGATATTGGTGGTAGAAATGGTAGCATTGGCTTCCGTGTCAATGATATGTCTCCCCTTTTCTGGTTCTGACTCAGAGTCGAAACTCGCAGTTGATTCAAAGGATTTTATCTCAGCCACCAATGACTTCTTTGAGTGGAAATCAACATTTTAATACCAAGGGCTCTTATGGAATTCGCACCACTTCCATGTATCTTTCTTCGTCTTCCCATTGTCCTTCTTTTCTTACGACTTGGACTGGTTATAATAAGGTTTCCCATATTTTCTCTGTCCTTTGTTCTATGGTTTGGGGCTGCCCTTTCCCTTCTTATGATGTGAGGGGTTCCCAGACCCAAATTGTCGCGTCCTTTTTTTAAGCTTCTGCTCGATTTTGACGACATAACGATAGGCCACGCCCAAGGATGAGATGTCAAAAAACTCCATTTCTATCTATATGTATCTATGCAGACTGTCACGGTACTTGAGTGCCAGATGTCGCTCAAAATATTTGATACCCAACTTAGTGCGCAAGGTATGGAAGACATTGGTGAACTCTAGCATTGTTTGGTCTCTTTCCTACCGCAGTGTGGTCCTTCTTGTATACAAGTCTTCATAACTTCCATCAGGGTAGTATTGTTCCTTATTAGCATCCCTGAAGGAACCCCAAGTGGTTGCAACTACAAATAATGTGCAACCCTCTATTTCCTTTTGCTCACAAAAAGTATCCCACCAATCTTTGACATGGGGAACATCCTTAAGGAGTACAAATGTAATATTTTGTCTATCGAAAAAAGTGTTGGCAAATATTGCACAGACAGCGAATGCGTGTTGGCAAAAGACAACGAATCAGCAAATGGTTGTCATTGATGGCAACAGACAACGAATCAACGAATGATGGAGGTCATTGATGGCAAGTCTGTATCAGACAGGGATCCCATTGCAACAAGCTTTCACAATTCAATAGTAGTCATTGGATCATAAAAAATGAATCTGGATCGTTGATTCAAGTCTGTATCGGAGTTTCGGGCATCGCGATTTGGAAGTGACAAGAACTTTGAATATTAAAAATTCCAAAATCGCGATATGTGATGTGGCGATTTAATCATAGTCGTTAAATCAAGAAGAGATCGGGACCGTCCACTTGGAGAGGAAGCGTGGCAGCGATTGGGTGCCACCGGGAGAAGCTCGACAGGAGGCTTCATCAGAGTTTCGGGGATCGGGATTTCAATATGCAAAGAACACAATGCAACGAAAACCCTGATTTCACGATATGCGAAATCACAAGTCAATCACAGCCGTTAAAAGGAGATCAGATTCTGGACCGTTGATTCCAGTTTGTGTCGGAGTTTCGGGGATCGGGATTTCAATATGCAAAGAACACAATGCAACGAAAACCCCGATTTCACGATATGCGAAATCACGAGTCAATCACAGCCGTTAAAAGGAGATCAGATTCTGGACCGTTGATTCCAGTTTGTGTCGGAGTTTCGGGGATCGAGATTTCAATATGCAAAGCACACAATGCAACGAAAACCTCGATTTCGCGATATGTGAAATCGCGATTGAATCTAGACCGTCAGATCCAGAAATGATCAGGACCATTGATCTGACCTCTCATCGGAGTTTTGGGAATCGCAATTTGGAAGTGACAAGAACTTGGAACATTAGAAATGTCGAAATCATGATATGCGATATTGCGCTTCAATCATAGCCGTCAAGTCAAGCTCAGATCTGGACCGTTGATCTTATACCATATCAGAGTTTCGTGAATCAGGATATGGTAAGGATTGCAACATGAATTGCGAAATCACGATATGCGAAGTCACGATGGATTTGCAGCCGTCAGATCAAGAAATGATCTGAACCGTTGATCTGATTTCCTTATGGAATTTCACAGATCAGGATTTGGAGATGACAAGAACATTCAACATAAGGATTTATGAATTTGTGATATGCGAAATCGCGAAAGAGCCTTTTACATAAAGCCTTGGTCACAACTCTTGGTTACAGGAAGAGAAGGTGTCAGTCCAGATAAGCTTCATTTCGGAGTTTCGGAGATTGCGATGTGAAAGTGTCAAGGCAGGGTGTATAAAAGAAAATGAGAGAGACTGAATGGAGTTGGTTGTTCTGGATGGAAAAAGAACGAAATAGTAAGAAAGGAGAAAGGAGAAGATGTTGAGTATGAAGTTTTAATTGATGTACAGAATGAAATGAAATGTAAAGCAGAAACAGAGAAAAATGACAAGCAGAGCAGAAGAAGAACATAATGACAGAAGAATGTGATGCAGAGCAGACCTGTTGAGGAAGAGAAGAATTGCAGAACAATTTGTTGAAGATCAGATTTACAGAACAGAGTAAAAATGGTAAGAAGTGATTTATCTGAATAAGTTGTCTGTGTTTTTCATTATTTGATATTCAAGGGTGGTTGGGAGGTGCTCGGGAGGACTGTTGTCCTCAGAAGTTCAAGTGGGTGCTTGAACACAGGAAGTTGTAACTTCCATATGGTTGTTGCCAGAGAAACAAGGGTGGCAGGGTGGTGCTAGGGAGAACTGGTGTTCTCTGTTATTCAGGTTGGATCCTGTGTAACTGGAAGTTGGTGCTTCCATCTAGTTGGTGCTGGAACATTCAGGAAGTTGGTGCTTCCATCCAGTTGGTGCTGGAATACTCAGGGAGTTGGTGCTTCCTTCTAGTGGGTGCTAGAGAAACCAGAGAGTTGGAGCTCTCAAACAAGTTGCAGCTTGTAAAACAGAGGTAGCAGCCTCACATTGAGTTGGTGCTTAATTATAAATGATGTACAGAACTGCAAAAGACTGCCTATCATTTCAAAGAAGAAGAGGTTTTCTCCCTTTATGGGTTTCCTCGTGAAAATCTATCTCTGTGTGTACTTTATGTGTGACTGATGGTTTTTACTTTTTCTGTACATATGCTGCATGTTGTTGATGATCACTTGAAGGAAGTTAATAATGTTTTAAAAGGTATAAAAAAGTTTAAGCTTATAAACAACTGATTCACCCCCTCCCTCTCAGTTGTTTTAGTATTTTCCAACAATTGGTATTAGAGCAGGTTCCTTTTATTTAAAGGTAGATCTGTAAGCTTAAACATGACAAGTCATGAAGGGACTTCAGCCTCTAAACCCCCCCTGTTTGATGGAACAAATTTTGCCTTCTGGAAGATTATAATGAGAACATATTTAATGGCCTTGGGTGTTGATGTTTGGGATGTAGTAGAGACTGGATATACAAAGCATGTTGTGCTAGCTAACAAGGATGATAAGTTAGAGCTTAGATTTAATGCTAAGGGGATGAATGTTATCTTGAATGGGCTTGATGAAGCTGAGTTTGTAAAGGTGATGCATCTTGATACTGCCAAAGCAATGTGGGATAAACTTGTTAATAGTTATGAAGGAAATGAGAAAGTAAAGGGTGCCAAACTTCAAACCTACAGATTGAAATTTGAACAACTAAAGATGAATGAAGATGAAACAATTAGCAAGTATTTTTTAAGAGTTGAAGAACTCGTAAATGCCATGGAGGGTCTAGGTGAGACGTTTGATGACTCACTCTTGGTTCAGAAGATTTTAAGATCCCTTCCCGATAAATTTAATCCAAAAGTCTCTGCAATAGAAGAATTAAATGATCTCAAAACTCTGTCCATTGATCAACTTCTAGGAACTCTAACTGCATATGAAATGAGAATTAGCAGAGATAAATCCAGTACTAGAGAAGCATCTTTTAAAGCAGACAAAAATATTGATTCAGAATTTGATGACATTGAGGCAAAATTTGTGAGAAGGTTAAAGAAAGGATCAGGAAAATATCAAGGGAAGTTGCCTTTCAAATGCTTTAACTGTGGTAAGATAGGTCATTTTTCATCTAAATGTCCCCATCAGAAAAAGGACCAGAACTCTGATGATGAAAAGAAGTATAAGTACAAGAAATATAATAAGAAAAGTTTGGTTGCAAATAATGATGATTCCTCAGAAGACACCGATAGTGACTCATCCGGTGAAGATAAGGCAAATGAATTTGTACTTATGGCCAAAGAGGATCATGATGATAAAAGCACAGGCAGTGATGACAATGAGGA
>ML820680.1:81500-97876 GCA_009831015.1 Picea engelmannii
TGAGGGATTGCCCCGGTCTTACCCATGTCTTAGAAATGTAGTCCTCCACGTCATTGGCCTTTGTCGGTCATGTTGATGATACCCTGTCAACTAGTGATGTTCAAGTTGTTAAAAAGAAACAAACTATCAAGTTCCCTTGTATGTTATATAAAGCTAATCATTATTCTCACCTTTGTCCTCGCATGGACGAGGCTTCTTCTCTTTTGGAAAAACTTCAACTTCCAAAAGGTTATCGTAAGATTTCCTCTGACCCATGATTGGTTGATGGACTGGTCAATCCGGTTCCATCCCCGGTCAGTACGGTTGATCAAGTGGTCAATCTAGTTTCCTCCTTGATTGAACCACAAACCCAAGTAGCTGATCTAGTTCCGTCATCAATCAACCCCGCTCTTCATCAAACGAGTGACACCAAAGTGGTCGATCTGTTTTCATCCTTGGTCGATCCCACTCTCCCATTAGAGAGTGACACCAAAGCAGTCGATCTGTTTCCACCTGTCGACCCCATTCTTCCCTTGGAGAATGAAACTCAAGTGGTCGATCCAGTTTCGCCATCGGTCGATCCCATTCCTCCATTGAGGAATGCCAAAGTGACTGATCCAGTCCCTTCCTCAGTCAGTCCCACTCTTCCTCTGAAGAGTCTATCCAAGTCCTCCATTGGTTGATCCAATCCAATCATCGGTCGAACCACCTCTCTCTCTAGAGAGTAAACCCGATACTGCCCATGTTTTTCTTGTTAATACAAACTCTACCATGCCGACGAGCATTCCTCCTTCTCCTGCGAAACCCCCTCCAAGTACTGAAGCCATCCTTTTTTATTGGGGTGTGATAAATGGACCTCGTCTTCCCTCTCATATTCCTTTTGAGATTATAGTACAGGTTCGTGGTCAGGACGTTCCTCAAACGTTGATAGATGAAGGTGCGTCCGTTAGTATTTTGTCTTCTGTTGCTTGGTATGCTTTGGGTTGTCCGCAGCTTGTACCGGTTACACAGAATCTGTTAGCTTTTAACAGAAGAACTAGTCAACCTTTATGGATCCTTCCTCAATTTACTATAACTTTGGGAGGGAAAACTGTCTTTATCGATGTCATGGTAGTCCGAGACCCCTTGGATTTCGCTTTACTCCTTGGGCGGGATTATGTCTATGCTATGAAATCTCTTGTATCCACCCTTTTCTGTGTGATATATTTCCCTCATGATGGAAGAATTGTGACTATTGATCAACTTTCATTCATCGGCCCCAACTGGGTTACCTCGCTAAGTGGTTCTTATATGTAGATAGTATCACCCCTGCCGCATTTCAATTATGTGGCGTTGTCTCCCATGACCTCAACTTCCGATGATTTGGATCCGGTAGTGGACATGGTGATTTCTTCGGTAGGATTATTGGAACCCGATCTCCTTCCTCCTATCGCGACCCTCGACATGTGTTCCTTCTCGAGTGATTACCTTCCATCCAATGAAGATCTCCTGGAGGCCATGACCACGTTTTATCCATTGACATGGTACCCTTCCATAGCATTATCCTCTTGGAAGCCATGATCTTGACGAAACCATGAGCATAGTTTCTCTTCTCTGTGGCAAGCTCGTTAAAAAATGAAATAAAGGTCTTGAGCATAGTTCTTTTCCTGTGTCAAGCTCGTTAAAAACTGAAACAATCATCTCTCTTAAACCTTCTTTTCATCCACCCTTCTCTTTTTTCTCATATACTAGAGAAACTGGTGACAACCTCAGAGCTGGTGAATGAATTGAAGCTTGGAGGGCATGTCTCCAGCCTTTGATGATCTTTCTGGAGTTAAAACACTAGCTTTCAAGCTGGGGGCATACCAAGCTTAGTCTTTGTTCTTTCTCGTGCTCGTCAATACATGAGAATGCATCCGGGTAGACTTTTATCTTTTTTTCGGACCTGTATGGATGCACGAAAAAGGAACCCCCTGGAGTCTCCTTTAAGCTCTTTTTAGGCTCTCTAAACATGAAAAGATTGTCGAGTGATCTTGCTTCCTTTCCCACTCGTTAAACAGTTTGAAGGGCGTCTTTCGAGTGATAATTTATCTCTTTTTCGGCCTCGCGAGACTAAAATTACGAAAAATGACAACATTGGAGTCAACTTTAAGTTTTTTTCAGACTCTCTAAACATGAAAAGATTGCCGAGCGACCTTATTCTCTTCATGCTCATTAAATTATTTGAAGAAAACATCTGTCGAGCGATAGTTTATCTCTTTTTCGGTCTCGTCAGACTACTTTACGAAAAAGGAACTGAGAGAGTTCTCTTTTAAGTGTTTTCTAGACTCTATAATCATGAAAAACCTTCGAGATTTTTGTCTTTGGACTCGCTAAACAAAACATCGATAGACCCATATGGGATTGAACCCTTACTTCTTCCAGTTCGTTAAACAAAGGAAGAGGAACTTACCGAAGGTGAGTTTTATCGAGCATGTGTTATCCTCCTCGAGCTCATTAAATAAAAAAGAGGTACTCGTCTATCTGGATGGGGGGAAATTTGAAAGAAGCAAGCCAAGCAGTTTTTTGAGAACATTACCATGTAACTCTTAGAGTCGCCCTTGAACATGGCACTTTGTCTTTTGCACGCATTATAATCCGCTGAACCTCTACACTGAGCCAATCCTTTGAGTTTCTTTCACTCCTTTGGGTCACCTGACGTAAGTCACAACATCCACTGCATCATCAAGTTTTGGTCCATGACATGTTTTTGTTGTCATGCCTCAGTGTTCAAGGGAAGTATCCACCTCGAGAGTCAGCCATCACGAATATCTTGTCTCAATACTCGTGTCAGTCCATGTTCGTTTGATCTACCAATTACATCTCTATTTCCGTTTCATGTCGTTGATGGGGGATACATCAAGGCCCTCCTTTGACGAGCCTATTCCTGTCAACTTCAACACATTATCCAGAAATTAGAATTAGAAACCAGTTAGTACTTTGGGACCTGCATGCCTTAATGGTAGGCCTCCTCACATTCGACAGTGGGTTTACATCATTGACCTCTGATCGGATGATTCCACGGATGTTCGACTTCAGCTCATCCATTCACATTCGTTGGAATGTCCTAGGGTACCTTGGGAATCATTGACATTAATGGTGATATCCCTCGTGCTTGTTAACGGTTTACATCATTGACCGGTAATCAAGTGGTTTCTGCCATGTTCGACATCAGGACATCTATTCACATGGTTAGATTTGTACTACATCGCTATCGGTAAGAAGAACCTGGGTTGAGTGATCACTTTGATATGTACTTTGCCCAGGTTGCGAAGGAGTTTCTCTTGAACAATGACACATATATTGTTACATAGATCCACTTTGTATTGGTCGTGGCTATGTCTTGTCATCTCGTAGATCCACTGTGTATTCTTCGGGGCTACGATCAGTTCAGGTCATGGGAGTATAGATCCACAGTGTATTTTTAGTGGCTATACCTTTTTTATCAATACAATTATGGATCCACAGTGTATTTTATGGCAGCCATATCTTGCAAGTCTTGATCACCCAAGCATAGGTATGCCTGCCTTGGGTTTGAAACATGTCATAATATTTGTTGGATGTTTGTGTGCATCTTTTGTCAGGTTCTCTGCATCTATACCCTTGCTTGAAAGTCTACAAAGCATTTCAGTTATCAGTTCATGTCTTCTACCTTCATACTTTGGGGGGGCAATCTTTTACACATAAAAAATACTCACTTTGATAGTGTCGCAAGTGTCGTCATTACAAGGTTCGCAAGTGTCACCTTTTTCTCACAAGTGTCGCAAATGTTAAAGAAAGCAGACTACCATGATGCTTATGTCATTCCTATAACGACATGAGAAGGACACTTAAAACACCTCAAACATTTGATTTGGAAGAGGAGAAATGAGTCAGCAGGCTCATGAACCTTTTGCCATCTGAAAACACTCAAAAAGCTAAGCTTTTGAAGGAGAGCGCTCCCCTATACCTATTCTGGGAGCGCTGACACTCCCCCTTACATTGTCTGGGAGCGTTATAAAGCTCCTTTGGCCCTTTTGAGGGAGCGTTGGTGTCTTTAGGAGTGCTGGCGCCTCCCTTAAGCCTACTGGGGAGCGCTACAGCGCTCTGATGGCTCTTTTGAGGGAGCGCTACCTATTTTAGGCAGTATTTGAATTGTTGAGATGAATGGGGGAAGGATCTTTTCATTCTTAGAAGGCAGTTGAGCTCGAATCCCTAGTCCAACCATGTTCTTAGGGAATATCCTCAACTGAAGGAGGAAAATCCTCAGCTTCCCCAAGGATATATCAAGTGGTTAAAGCCTCTCCAAGGCTATATAAGCAAGCTTTCTCATGGTGAAAGGGGGACTGGAAAGGGAGAATCACGCCAAACTTATGATCTTATAAGTGGTGCTGGAACAGAGATATTTTGGAAGTAAGAGACCTATGATCTCATAGTGAACAATCAGTGAAGTTATCATCATTCGGATTGTGGATCTTTTGAGCAAGGGGTAGACAAGGAGGACTTGGCGAAACTACTGCAATCCATCTACGGCTGTAAGCAATGTTTTGTCCTCATTAATATAATTTGCTTGGCCTGTTTATTTCCAATTCGTGTTCAATCTCACATGAATTTGTCTCTTTAGTAGATAGACCTATTTAGGACTAATCTTGATAGAGTAGGAAGTAGTCGTACTTTGTTTGTCTACAGGGCTTATCGAGGAGGGAAAGATTGGAGCTCAACTCGAAGCATGCAGGGACAAAAACTGGTAAAAGGTACTTATTTTCTCCTTCCTCCTCACACACTAGTCCACCTAGATCTAAAAGGAAGTCAGTGACCATGATAATCACTTTCTGTCTTAGAGTTAAGAGTCTATCTCTTTGAGGAGATCTACCTGTCCGCAGGGAGATTTTCCTTCAACAGGATGAAGCAAGGAAGGACAACCTCAAGACATCCATTCCAATCCATGGGCAAAGAAGGGTATCAGGAAGATGAAGAAGGACATTGGAAAATGGTGTGAGTTCCACAAAGCCCCTAGCACAATGTTGATGAATGCCACTCAAAATAGTCATTGTTGGTTGAGCTTAAAGAAAAAGAGTTGGACTCTAAATCAAACTCTGATTTGGAGTAGGATAAGGGAAATCAGATCATCGATGCGGAACCTAGTGTTGTCATCATAATCGCAAAGATCCAACTAGACAAGTCAAAGGAGCTTGAGGAAGGGGAGCACCTCTTCCATTCACATACGTGGGTGAAGGGAATCCCATTGAATTTCATTGTTGGGAGCAAGAGCCAGAAGAAACCGATATCGATTGAGGTCATTAAAATATTAAAGATACCAACCATGCACCATTGGTTGGCTGATCCAAGGATGGGATTTCCGTGTCAACCAACAACATCGCATGTCCTACAACATCAAGCCCTTCAAAGATGAGGTATTGGGTGATGTTTCCCAACTTGAAATTTTTGATGTTCTTTTAGGACAACCTTATATATGGAAATTTCATGTTGTTTATGAGTCCTAAACCTGTAGTGTCATTATCACTTTGGTGGATCATCTTGACAGGGTATCCAACGTAGTTCTGACTACTGCAATTTCATTGATCTCAACAAAATAGTGACGAAAATTAATCTCACAAACTACAAGTTTTTCCTCTTCATGGTTTGGTCAAAAAAGGAATGAAATGTCGCCACCATATATTTAACACGAGGTCTCTCTACATAGCATAAATATGTGGAAAATATTTTTGATGAATACAAAGATCTCTTCACTTCACTTGTAGGGGTGCCTCTACACTATCAGGTCAAACATCCCATTGATTTGAAACTTGGTTCTCCCTTTCCCAATGGTCCAATATACAAAGCTCCATTTTGGAGAATGAGGAAATAAATCATCAAATTTATGAGCTCATCCACAAGGGCCACATTGGACCAAGCTCCTCACCTTGTGCGATCCCAATTGTGTTGGTGCAAAAGAAGGATGGAACGTGGTGACTCTATATTGATTATAGATCCCTGAATAAAATCATTGTCAAGAACCGATACTCGATCCCTCGGATTGACGATCTTCTTGATCATCTCAAGGGTGCCAATTTCTTCAACAAGATTGATCTAAAGTCAAGTTCTCACTAGGTTCCAATAGAATCAATGTATGGAAGATAGCCTTCAAATATAAAGAAGGCCTCTTTCAGTGGTTGGTCATGACTTTTTGCTTGACTAATTATCCAACGACATTCATGAGGATGATGGATGATATATTGTGGTCATTCACAAACTCTTTTGTGGTGGTCTATTTAGATGACATCCTCATATTCATTTGGACCTAGGCAAAGCACTTGCAACACATTTAGCAGGTCTTGAGATCCCTAGGACAACACAATTTATACACCAACCCAGAGAATGCTCATTTGACATGCATAGAATCCAATACTTAGGATACATTGTGGATGAATATGGGTTGCATGTGGACCCAACCAAGAACCAAGTCATTTGTGATTGGCCATCCTAGACAACTCTGACAAAGCTCCACAACTTCTTAGGCCTTGCCAACTTATATTGTAGGTTCATGTTGGGTTTCTCTCATATATATTGGCCCTTAAGTCAAGTGACCAAGGGGGGAGCTAAAGCCAAATTTTCCTGGTCTGAATCACAAAAAAAAGCATTCCAAGATCTGAAACACCACCTTTGTTCCACACCAGTCCTCACATTACCATATCTAAAACAACCATTCAAGATCGAGATGGATACCTATGACTATACTATTAGTGTCATCCTCACTCACTAGGGACATCTAGTCGCTTATAATAGTGAAACATTATCTGATGTTTTTCATAGGTATCCCACCTATGGAAAATATATGTACTCCATTGTGCAGGAATGTCGATAGTGGAAGCATTACATTCTAGGAAAGGAACTGATCATCCACACTGATCACAAGCCTCTGTAATTCATGTAGACACGAGGAAATATACATAACAACTATCATCAGAAATGGTCCAGAATAAATTCCATAAAAATGGTATGTATGGTTAACTGCTTGTTCAAATTGTAAGAATTTACAATGTTGTGTAATCTATGAGATTGCATGGTTTTTTAGTAGACTTATGCTCAGTTGATTTGGCCATTTATTTCTAGATAGGATAAGTCTTTACTCATACTTTGCATGTTCTTATATCTTATTGAAATTGGCTTGTTCTACATTCATAATATAGCATGGATTCATTAGCACCATGGAATAAGGGTTGACCTAGTAAATCCCTATATGTTAGGTTATTTCCCTCCTTGGTTGTATTCTATTGAATACATTTATAGACAACAAAAAATTAGGGATTAAAATCCTGAGAATGTCTAGAAGGCCTATGGGAAAGTATGATTACTAACAAGGGAAATGAAATGAATGAATCACCTTGTGTTCTTTGCATGCACTGATTCTCCTTAGTGTCTAATGTTTCATGAGGTCTGAAATGATTAGAATGATTTATGCATGTTATCCTTCGATGTTCGATAACCAAATATCTAGTTTCTTTCTAGGATTAAAGTTTGTTGTAAATGCCTACGACAAAGAATCCTACCCTAGGATTTTCATGGAATGCATGTGATATTTTAGTATGCTAGTGGAAGGATATGTTACGATGTGCTAAGAGATGCACTCTTAGGGATTTCTAAATCCCTTGAGTCTTAGTTCTCTAGTACATGCCATAACTTGGTTATTCCTTATTTGAATATAGCTTGGTTATTCCTTATCTGAATTTTGCAGAAGTCCTAGGGACATTTTTCCTAGGGTATGCTTCACCTTAGATGCTTGAATGTTTCAGGCTTAGAACCTAATAAATCCATGTGAAAATCACCAAAGTAGTTGAGAAAATATGAGCATGAAGGTTTACCTATTTTCCTTTTGCAAGAAGTGGTTTAGAATCCTACTCGAGTTTGGGAGGAGGAATCTTGAAATTGGGTATCTGACCCCCTCTCATATGAATCATTATACGAGAAGCAATGGAACCTGGATATCCATATGTACAACATTAGGGATATCTAGAGATCCAGGTACCCACCCCGTGCATATAACATAGCTCGTAGAAAAGTCCCGAATTCCCAAATGTTCATCATTTAGTAGCAGAGTACTGTGGCTTAAGTCATCTGATGTAGAGTGCAAGGGAAAAATGTATCCGGAGGTTGGGACATCCTTTGTATCAAGAGCATGTCACTTTGAGTTTTTCCATATTCCTAGAAGCTTGAATGGGCAGAGATCCATTACAAAGTTCCAACCCCTTTCCCTTTTTAATCTTATAAATCATAGGAAGTTAAGGCACATGCGAGTGACATCATGATGTTGTTTTTTGCTAGGTGGCAGTGAAAATTCCACAAGGGGAGGTGATAGGTGGCAACAAGAGATTGGTGTGGGGATAAGGGATCCCATAATTATATTAGTGCTTGTGATTCGATTGTAATCTGAGTCGTTGGATCGAAGGTTCAATAGACCTGAGTCGTTCGATCAATTTCAAGTGTAACATGTTTGGATCTAGCCCCTATTACATAAATTATAAAACGAGAGACATTAAATCCTAGATATATGTATATCTTAGCAGTGACCCCTTTTAAATAACATGGCCCTTAGAGAGGTCCCAGATTGTGGATGGGTCAAGGTTCCCTTTTTGGGTTCCAACCCTTTTAAAAGAGCATAATAAAGAAGTATTGGCACATGTGAGTGAAGTCAAGTGCCACGAAGGATGACATGTGTCAGTTTCTAATTGGTCGAGGAGCCAATGACATGACATATTTAATATTAGTCGTTGGATCGTTGGGCATATGATATTTGATCATTCGATCATCATTGGCGAACAAGATCCGAGGTAAGATTAGGAGGGAGTCACAACCCCAGATATCTTGATTGTCCTATATCCAAGAGTTTTTTAAGTGACAACCCTTTGGGAAGTCTGGATTCCCAAATTCTTGAATGGAGAGGTTCCACTTCAAGGTTCTAGGGTGATCTTGAAATACCTGGATATCTAACATCTAGAAGATTTTTGGTGGTGACTATTTGGGGATAAGTTGGATCATCTGATCCTCGGATGTGAAGGGTCCCGCTTCTTGTTTTGTGAGATAAAATTGTTGGTTGTTGGCCTGAGGTATGCCAAAAATGAGGTTACCTATCCCATTTTATTAGGGCATGAGCCGTGCCACATCAAATGGCATGTAGGAAAAGGATCCACATGGATATGAGGTGGTTTTGGCAGAAAGGGCCTTGAAACTTTAAGAGGCCATAACTTTTGATCCCGAGCTCTGTTTTGAGCATAATTACAATGATTGGAAATCTCTCGATGAGATGGATTGGTTTATTAGTGTATAATTGGGTTTAGATGTGTGGTTAAGGAAGGTGGTTCAAGAAAGGAAAAGAGAAAATTTGTACACTCCACCAACCTAATTGGGTGTTTTACATTACCTTAGTTGTGTTCTTGCATGATATTCTTCCTTAGGGTTTTGGATATCTCCTGACAACGTTGGTGACATTATACATGGTGGGAACATGGATATGTTGATCCAGGTGGATATTGATGGCCACCCACCTTTTCCAACTAGCTCAAAATAGTTTTATCGCAATTTTGGTAATTTACTATTTTTAGCAGTTTTTCACTTTCGGAGCCATTTTGAGGCCCTAAATGATGTTTTTTGGGAAAATGAGAAAAGATGTTGAAATTCCTTCAATATTTCCCCCAAAATGAATCTCCTCAATGATGTCTTTCCAACAAGCTATCATACACCTAAAATGAAGATCGTATGCAAAAGTTACGACCCTGAGAAGTTGATGTACTAACTCACCCAAACAGGGCCCACATGACTTTTGGATCCTCATCTCCTAGTGTTAGGTTTTGGGATTTATAGGTTTTTTGGAATTCCTGCTTATTGTAAAAAGGCCTTGAGAGCCTCATTGTAATCATATTCTTGTGAATGAGCGTATCCGTCACATCTCTTCTCAGAGATAAGCCGCCACCATTCGAGCAAGCTTGTTTCCACTACATTTTACAGTTTCAGCTTATTTCATTATTGAATAGAAAACCAGTTTTACTGTATCTCTGTTATTTCTTGTTAAACACCTGTTAATAATCTGTAGTCATTTTGTTTTCTCATAAAATCTAGATCAGTGGTATCAGAGCGGTCTGCTCCTTGTCGTCTTAATGCATGTCCCCAACGAGGTCGGAGTACAAAGAGTTGGGACTCGAGATTGTTTCTCTTGAGGAAAAAATCTCTCGCACGCCTAAGAAACCTCTCATGGAAGGAGAAAAGAAAGATGACGGGATAGGATATCCCTTCAAACTATTGATTGAGGAAGCCCTCACGCAAAAAAGGAACGAGATGATGGATACTTTTGCGCAAATCCTTTGACGCCTACCAACAGGCAACACATATTCTTCGAGCGGAGGCGCCGCCCCCTTTCAAGGTACAAATAAACTTCAATATTCCAATATTTGAAGGTCAGATAGATGCAGATGTTGTAGACAAGTGTTTGAATCTACTAGAAGGGTATTTTTCTGTCCATAACTTTTCAAATAGAGAAAAGATTACTTTTGCGCTCCTCAAAGTCGTTCCCCATGTCAAAGATTGGTGGGAAACATTCTGTGAGAAAAAGGAAAACGAGGAATCCTCATTATTTATAATCATGACCACCTGGGAATCCTTCAGGGATGCTATTAAGTAACAATATTACCCTGTCGGAAGTTATGACGAATTGTGTACCAAATGGACCACACTGCGCCAAGAAAGAGACCAAGCAGTGCCAGATTTCACAAATGTCTTCCATACCTTGCGCACCAAGTTGGGTATCAAAGATTTGGAGCGACATCTGGTTCTCAAGTATCGCGGTGCTCTGCATATATACATACAAACCGAAATGGAATTTCTGGACATCTCATCCTTGGGCGCGGCCTACCGATATGCCGTCAAAATCAAGCAGAAGCTCAAACAAAAGACGCGACAATTTGGGCCTGGGAACCCCTCACAACAAAATCTAAGAAAGGGTGGCCCCAACCCATAAAACAAAGGACAGAGAAAAGATGGACAGTATCAGGACAACCAGTCCAAGCCACAAGCAAAGAAGGACACCGAAAAGACAAATAAAGTGGTGCGACTTCCATAAGAGCCCTTGGCATAACACTGTTGACTGTCGCTCAAAGTAGTCATTTGTGGTCGAAGTGAAAGCCTCTGAATCAGATGCGGGTTCTGACTCTGATCCAGAACTAGAAAGGGGAAGATAGATCATTTACGCGGAACCCAATTCCACCATTGCTACCACCAAGCTCCAGCCTGGTGAAGTAGATGAGCCAGAAGAAGGAGAGTGCCTCTTCCATTCACAGATGTGGGTAAAAGGCACCCCACTGCACTTCATCATTGATAGCAGTAGCCAGAAGAACCTCATCTCAGCAGAGGTCATCAAGCGGTTGTCCTTTCTGACAACGCCACACCCACAACCCTACACCATTGGATGGATCCTCCAAGGAAGCAATATCTGCGTCATCCAACAGTTCCGACTGTCATACGACATCAAGCCCTTCAAAGACGAGGTATTGTGAGATGCTTCTCCTCTCAAATTTTGTGATATTCTTTTGGGCCAACCTTATTTATGGAAACATCATGTTGTATATGAGTCTAGGCCTCATAGTGTTATTATTACTTTGAACATGAAATTGTACAGGATACCTGAGGCAATCCCACCTAAAGCTATTTCCTTGATCTCTGCTATGAAATGCAGAAAGGTCATCTCTCAGATGGGGAAGTTTGTCTTCTTTGTGATTCTCTCTCAGAATAAGCAGAAGATCACAGCCACATCCAGGGTGTCTGTGGTCGACCTCTCCACACAACAGAAGAAACTAGATAAGGTCGTGGAAGAATACTCATATATCTTCTCCTCACCTACTGGGATACCTCTACACTTCCAGGTCAAGCACCCCATCGATATGACCCCTGGCGCACCATTGCCCAATGGGCCAGTCTATCGTCATTCTCTATTAGAGAATGAGGAGATCAAGCGACAAATCCTAGAACTTCTCCACAAGGGGCACATCCATCCCAGCTCATCACCTTGCGGGAGCCCAATCGTGTTGGTACAGAAGAAATATGGAACCTGGCAACTCTACATTGATTATCGAGCTCTTAATAAAATCACATTCAGACACCAGCACTTGATTCTCCGAATCGACGACCTCCTTGATCAAATCATGGGGGCCAAATAATTCAGTAAGATTGATCTGAAGTCTGGCTAATACAAGGTCCTGATAGAACATAAAGATGTATGGAAGACCACCTTCAAGTCAAAGGAAGGCCTTTTTGAATGGTTGGTCATGACCACATTCTCATTTACAACAAGACTTGGGTCGAACACTTGCAGCATATTTAGTAGGTTCTGCACACCCTGTGGAAGCACAAGCTATACTCCAACTTGGAAAAATGATCCTTCATCATGGACAGGGTCCATTACCTAGTCTACATCATTGATCACCATGGCGCACATGTGGATCCAACCAAGATCCAAGTCATCCGTAACTGGGCAGCCACAACCACACTCACTGAGCTTCGGAGCTTCTTGGGCCTTGCCAATTTCTACCAAGGGTTCGTGTTGAGATTCTCCAATATTTCATGGGCCCTCAACCAAATAACCAGGGGTGGTGGTAAGGCAAAATTTTTGTGGGTCCGGTCCCAAGAACAAGCATTCGATGTTTTGAAGCAGCGCTTCTACTCAGCCCCAATACTTTCACTACCAGACCTGCAACATCCCTTTGAGATCAAGACAGATGCTTCAGAATATGTTGTGGGCGTCGTTCTCACTCAACACGGCCACCCCATGGCCTATCATAGTGAGACACTATCATATTTTGTTCGTAAGTACCCTACTTACAACAAATAAATGTACTCCATTATGCAAGCCTACCACCAGTGAGGACATTACATTCTTGGGAAGGAGACAGTCATCCACACTGATCATAAGTCATTGCAGTTCGTGCAGATACAAGGGAAAATGCAGAATGACCTCCATCAAAAGTGGTCCACATACTTGCAGCGATTCCACTTCAACATCAAGTATAAAACATGAAGCACCAATCACGTCACTGATTGCCTCAACAGACCACCAGTCGCGACACTCACCATAGTGCTAGACTCTTGCATCCATGAGACCTTTGGATGGCCCCAACTCTATGAGACAGACCCAGACTTTGCCACCACCTACCAAATGTTGGGTGCAAACATAGTTGTTGATAATTTCCATCTTCAGGATGGGTTGTTGTGTTGTTTGGGCCATATCCGTGTTCCATCAAGCGAGTGGAAAAAGATAATCTGGGAAGCCCACTACAGTTGGGTGGCAAGACACTTTGGCATCGAAAATGCTACATAATCATTTCTATTGGCCGAAACTTCGATAGGAGGTCCTCAAGTATATCAGGTCTTGCATTGCCTGTGCTATTGCCAAATCGACCACTAAGAAACAGGGCCTATACACCCTCTTCCTACTCCTGACAAGCCATGGGAATCCATCTCAATGGAATACATGTCGGGCCTCTCATCCACCAAGCGGGGAAATGATTGTGTTTTTGTGGTTGTTGAACGCTTTTCTAAGATGGCGATTCTGGTTGCCTGCAAGAAGAACATCACAGCAGAGGCCACTGCCAAGCTCTTCTTTGAACGAGTCTAGGTACATTTTGGAATCTCACAAACCATTGTCTCAGATTGGGACAGTCTATTTCCTAGTACATTTTGGTCGAGCCTATGGTCACTGTTGGACACCAAGCTCACCAAATCCACGACCTTCCACCCCCAGACAGATGGCCAAACCGAGGTCGTAAATCAAATGATTTTGCATATCCTTCACATGTATAATTCAAATCACCCTCACACATGGTATGAGATCCTTTCCTATGTCCAACATAGCTACAACTGAGCCCTGCATAGCTCAATTGGCCACAACCCCTTTTAGGTGGGGTTGGGATTCCAACCATTGGGTCCCATAGATGTTGCACTTCCCCTTGCGGTCACCTCAACCGACTCATATCCTGCTCCAACTGAAGCTGACAAAGCCACCTGGTTCATTGAGTGGATCCAACACATTGACCAATAGTTTCAGGATATCCTACAGAAGTCCAATGACAAGTAGAAACAACGCCATGATCAACATCGGGTGCCACATAAGTTTCAGGTGGGCAACAAAGTTTAGGTGCACTTGCAGAAAGAACGCCTTACAGGACCCCATCGAAGCTTCGCCAACTCCATTATGGGTCGTACACCATAACCAAGGCCATGGGGGATAATTCTTTTGAGCTCAACATTCCTCCTTTCCTTGGCCTGCACCCAGTGTTCAACATGGATCTCATTCGCCCTTATTTCCCACCATTATTGGACACCTCAGAAGTAGCAGAACAATTGACACCAACAGAGCTCAACCCCGATTGCATACAACAGGCATCCACTGATCATATTGCAAATGCATATATCAAGGGCACTCGACAGCAAAGGATCTAGCTTTATCGAGTTGTCAAAGCAGGGCAACTCTTGCACCAAGGAAAGTGGCTCACCCAGGGCCAAATTCAACAGAAATTTCCTCATCTAATGGGGGAACTCAACGCAATGAAGATAATTGCTTCCTAAGGAGGGAGTATTGATCCAGGTGGATATCGGTGGCCACCCAACTTTTCAAACTGGCTCAAAACAATTTTCTGGCAATTTTGGTAATTTACTATTTTTAGCATTTTTTTCAATTCCGGAGCCGTTTTGAAGCCCTAAACGATGTGTTTTGGGAAAATGGGGAGAAATATGGAAATTCCTTAGATATTTACCCTAAAATGTATCTCCTCAACGATACCTTTCCAACGAGCTATCATACTCCTAAAATGTAGATCGTATGCAATAGTTACGACCCCGGGAAGTTGATGTACTAACTTACCCAAACGGGGCCCACATGACTTTTGGGGCTTCATCTCCTAGGGTTAGGTTTTTGGATGTCTAGGGTTTTTAGCATTCCTGTTTATTGTAAAAATTCCTTCAGAGCCTCATAGTAATCATCTTATTGCAAATGAGTGCAGTCGTCACATCTCTTCTCAAAGATAAGCTGCCACCATTCCAACAAGCTTGTTTCCGCTGCATTTAACAGTTTCAGCTTATTTCCTTGTTGAATAGAAAACTGGTTTTATTGTATCTATGTTATTTCTTGTTAAGCAGCTGTTAATAATCTGTAGTCATTTCATTATGCTCATAAAATTCGGATCATATGGTTACTTGCTTGGAGAATGCTCTACTTAGGAGGAGGAGTGCTTTTCACACTGGAAGAGGGAATTGGACCCTAAACAAGATGGGGTAGCTCACATGCTTTCATGGAAGCTTGTATTTGACTTGGAGATTCTTGGGTTATGACAATGTTCATGCAGGGGTACTGGACCTAATGAAGTACATCACTTAGGAGGATTATTGGAAGTCTTTGGAGGTTTGTACGAGTAGTGTTGGATACACCTCATGGAGCACCCTTACATTTGGAGACTTCTTGTGGATGACATCACCTTAGAGCTTGGCGTGTATATGCTTGGAGTGTATTATTCCACTTGTGTGAGCCTACATCTGTTATTATAGGTTGCTTGTAAGGGAATTGGCCCACATATGTATTATTGGCCTCCCTTACCTCCCATATATAAAGGAAGGAGAGAATCCTTCACTCAATCATAAACTTATCATTCATTATAATCAATCTTGTGTTAGAGATGTGATCGAGAGGAGCACACCACTTTTCCTCTCTCTCTTGGATCTCCTTATGTACTTAATCTCTCTTGGATATTCTTATGTACTTAATCTCTCTCTTGGAGTCGCTAGGTTTTCTTGAGCTTGTTGGAGAATCTTGAAGACTATGGTTAGAGTTTCATCCCTTGGAGATTTGAATATGAGGGTTTTGAGATGGAACCCTAGGTTGTACTTGGAGAAGAGAAGAACAAGAGGAGACATCTTGCCTTGGAGGATGCGCTTGTGTGGTGCATACTTGTTGGATCTCCTTGGTGTGATCTAGGGGTTTCTTGGTTTTCCCTATCTAGGGTTTTGGAGAGCTAGAAGATTGTACTAGCCTTTTGATAAGGTTATAGTATGTACATGAACTTCATCTTTATACATATTAATGAAGTTTTTTATTGGCCAACATATGTAAATTGTAGATTTGATGTTCAACCATATATATTCTTCAGGGTTCTTAATTTCAAACACTAATGTCTTGTTGATTTGACATAAGTTACTTAAGAATGTTTTAAATGATTTAAAATCATAATTGAAGAATATAAGAGAATATTTAATGTTTTTTTACAATTGTCATAAAGGGTTTTCAGATTTGTTATATGCATAATAAGATTTCCCTAGAGGGATAAAACTTAGTATACTGCATAAGTATCTCTTCTTCTGGATTTCCT
>ML820681.1:32632-48050 GCA_009831015.1 Picea engelmannii
GATAGTAAGGAAAAGAAGTCTAAACACCTCCCAAAGAAGAAATCATATTGGTGTTCAGAAACCATGGATTGGGAAACAAGTCTTTCAGAAGCTACCAAGTGATAGTTGGCCTGTCCAGTCGAACAAGGCTACTAAAGGCTCTTCTTTAGGTAGTCAATCTGTAAGTTTTGATTTTGATTTGAACATTGACTTGGTAAGTGAGTTGTCCAAGATAAAGTTTCCAATTCCTCTTCTTGAGTTAGCTAAAATCCTTCTCAGAAAGAAAAGCTAAAAGTATTTTTGAATGAAGATGATTTAAAGGAAGACTGTGTCGTCATTTTTGAGGAAATGAATCAGGGTATAAGAAATGGTTGTCATGCTCCCTTTTACATCACTTTGATTATAAATGATATTTTGCTTCACAACTGTATGTTGTGTTAGTTTCTATAGCTCAGAAGGTGTCTCAGCATGGGCCTAAGTGTCCTAGGCATGTTGATGGACACATTAAACTACCCGGATCAGCTTATTTATCTTTTGCCTAACTCAACTTAGGAGTTCAGTAAATTTCTGTGTGAGTGCTTTGTGGGGCCCAGTCTAGTGGGGCGCATGGCCTTAGTGTTGTGTGGGGTCCAGCCAAAGGGGGGTGCACCTCCATGGAGTGTTGGAGGCTGGAATGGGCACACAACTCCAGGCAGAAAGGGGGCTGTAGTAAAGATAAATTGAGGAGCTGAGGGTGAGAGGACACATTCTCATTTTAAGAGAGGAGGAAGAGGGTGCTTGGGCAAGAGAAGGAGAGGGCAAGCAGCTGAGGCAGAGGGCGAGTTCTGGGCCAGACTTGGCCAGACAGTGGAGGCCGATTCCAGGGCCATACTAGGCAGTTGAGGCAGAGGGCAAGTTCTGGGCCAGACTTGGGCAGCCAGTGGAGGCCGATCCAGGGCCATACTAGGCAGCAGAGAGAGGTTGAACTCAGGCCACATTCAGCAGACTTCAGGAGGTTGATTCCAAAGCGCTTTGAGCAGAGAAGAAGAGGCCGAATCAGGGCCTAATTTACTCACCTAACCAGAGGCCGTACACAGGCCATACCAGCCGGCAAACAAAGCAGCCATATAGGCTGAGTATGTACAGGCCATACAGGCAGGGCCGTACACAAGCCATACCAGCCGGCAAACAAAGCGGCCATACAGGCCAAGTTTGTACAGGCCATACAGGCAGGGCCATACAGGTCCTGAGTGTGTTGGGCCATATAGCAGATTTGTTGGGCTATTTTTTGTTCAGGAAGAAGGGAAATTTGTTGATTCTGATTTTTTGTTGCTGTAAATTCTCTTGAAAGCCCATAATAGAAGTCCCCCTTTGTTGGTTTTCTCCACAGTGGGGTCTCCAAGGTATTTATGGTGTTGTTCATTTTATGTGCTTGGTTTCTGTTAGCTTTTGTTGTGTATTATTGGTTAAATAACTCAGTTGTAGGCTAAGTCATAGGGTTCGCCAAACCTAAAGCTTGAGGTTTGAAATTTGGTGAACCTCAAAAAAAATTTGAGGTTCACCAAACCTGAACAAACTCGAACCCGTGCCCGAATTCGAACCTTAGAACGAATTTGGAGGAGAATTTTATTAAGGTTTGGGATGAGGTTCAAATAGGGTTCAATATATATCGCTGAACCTCATCCGAACCTTATAGGAAAATTCGAACCCTAATCGAACCTAATTGTTGTCGAACCCGAACTCGAAACCAAACCATGTGACTTAGGCTGTAGGTTATTTGCATAATTTCTGAATTTATATCAGCAAGTATAATTTATGGGTTAAAGTAAATTATCGCCAATAATTTTTGTACTGAGTTATAGGAAATCAACATGGTATCAGAGCTCAGCCTCTGAATACAGAAGGGAGCCAAGTCATTTGTTGTGCAGACCAAGGTGTGAATCAATAAGGGGACGTGCTACCAAAAACTCTGTGGAGTCAGAGTAGCTGACTTAAATGGCAAGTGCAGGCTTGAGGTTCGAAGACACACTGGAGGGCGCCTCAAACTTCAGTCCATGGAGGGAGTGAATGGGTTTGTTGTTGGAGGAAAATAGATTGTGGTATTTTGTTGAATGGAAAGCAGTACTTCCAGCTAATCCAACACAACAAGCAGCCCACCTCAAGAAGAATGTGAAGACAAGGAGGATTATTGTTGATGGAGTCAAAGACCACATCATTCCTCATCTGTCTAGCAAGAAGACAACTAAGGATATGTGGGAGGCCCTAGTGAAATTGTACCAGTTTGATAACCAGAGCAAGAAGATGTTACTCAAAGAGAAGTTGAGAAGCATGAAGATGGCCAACGAAGAGTCAGTGGTTACATACCTCACTAAGTTCACTCAGATTAGAGATGAATTGGCAGTTGTTGGGGAGGCAGTGTACGAGACACAACGGGTGAGGACAGCCTTGAATGGATTCACCAAGCAGTGGGAAGTGTTTGTCCGAGGAGTGGTGGCTTGGGAGAAACTATTGAGAGAGGTTAAGGGATGACTTTAACTGGGAGGAGTTGCAAGTTGATGTCTCTCGGGCTAGCCAGCGAAAGAGTGAAGAGGAGAATGTGGCTTTTCATGCAAAGAAGAGCAGTGGAGGAGGTTTTAGGGACATGAGCAAAGTGAAATGCTTTGCATTTCAAAAGGCTGGCCACTATGCAAGCCAGTGTCCCAACAAGAAGAAGAAGGAGGCACAGGTAGCAGCATCAACATCTACAGAGATGGATGATTTTGCTGAGAAATTCGAGGAGGAATTTTCTCTAGTCGTTTTTCTTTCAAGCGACAGTAAATTTGCAGAGCTGGAGGACATTGGAGCATGGATCATGGACAATGGATCATCTCGCCATATGACAGGAATGAGGTCGGTATTCCTTAGTGTTTCGGAGACGGGCTCTGACTTGCGTGTGAGATGTGGGGCTAGCACCATGCATGCACTAAAGGGGGTTGGATGTATCAGATTCCAGCTAGAGTCAAGTGGTTCTCTGGAGGTGGTAGAGGTGTTGTTTGTTCCAGAGTTGAAGGTAAATTGCTCTCAGTATCAACTCTGGAGGATATGGGGTATGTAGTTATGTTTGAGGATGGACAAGTACTCATACGTTCAGAGGGAGCGACCTTGGATGCAGTGGTGAGGCTTGGCATTAGGAAGGATAAGATGTACAGGGTGTTGGGACAGCCTGTAGTGGGGTTTGTTGCCGTCCTTATACACACTTGCAGACGTGGACTAAGTCTCAGTCCACTTAGTGTGTCCTCGGAGACACAATGTCTAAGTTCAAGCCCACTATCACCTCGACTTGAACTCCTTCCGTCTAGGCTTACTCCTAGGGAAGCCAAGGGGGGTAGACCCTAGTTATTATGTGAGTTAAAAGATTATGTCTAGGAGTTAATTTTAATTGGTTAAAGGTCTAGGGGGATCTAGCCTATATGAGAGTCAACAATGCAAATGCAAGATGTCAATGCACAAGCAAACCTTTCCCTAGGTCAACTAAGACTAGTGCCTAAGGTTGGGTAATGGGGTTAATTAAGTTAAAGGGATTATGCTTTACAAAAGATTACAATTAGATTACAAAAGAATACTAGATACAAGTTTTACAACTATATACAAAGTTAAAGAATCTAAAGAATAACTAAGAGATACAACAATGATAATACAATGATACAATAATGGACAAAGCAATATATAAAGCAACTAACTAGCCACTAATCTTGAAATGAAATTGAATGTGCAGGTTAAGAAGATATTGCTCAAAGGAAAAGTGAACCACAACACATCAAGCCAACTATCCCAAACAAGAGTGCCTCCAAAGGATGTGCAACTCAAGGGGAAGTTTCACCGGCATACACAACCACAAGCCCCAAACAATGAAGATGCCTCGAAAGGATGCGCAACTTCAAGGGAGGAAACCAACTACACTAAATCACAACTTAAACTCAAAATAAAGCGTTGAAAAGAGGCCTCCAAGGGCTAATGTGCAACTTTAGTTCACTTAGTTAAACCCACAAATGCTTAAAGTAATATTGCATAAAGATGTAAAAGTAAAGTGTTTGCAATATGTAACTTAAGCATAAACCATAAAGATGTGTCAATGTAGATTATTCAAGGTTAAGTGGATTGATTAGGATTGACAAAGTTGTTAAGTGTAAATCCTAGACTAAGTGGCAACCCAAGAACTCTCCCCGCTTGTACCAAAAGAATTGTTGGGTGCTCAATAAGTGAGGCAAACAAGGCCACACCCTAGCTCCACAGGTCAATCCAGGAAAAGAAGTACTCCACAGGGAGGACACCGAGTGTCGTGAGACCGTCCCCGATCTAGCACCCTCTGCTTCTTCCTTAAATTCCCTTTTTGTTGGAAAAGTTGGGACAGTAAGTGGTGATCTATTAAGCTAGATAAATTTTAAGCTTTAAAAGTAAATTGAGCTTAAGTGAATTAAGTTGAGTTAGATTAGTTGGAAGTGATTACAATGTAGTGCTTTAAAGAAAGTGTGTTTGCAAAAGGAAAGTACTTGAAAGATTAAGACTTATAAAAGTAAAGTACTTAAATGGAAATTGCAAGGAAATTTTAAATGCTTGAAACAAGATATTACAAGATTATACAATGCTTAAGGAAAGTAAAATTGCAAGACATTATAAATGTTTTAAAGATTATTAAATTAAGAGCAAAACACTTAAATGGAAATGACTTGCAATGAAAAGAAATGAACAAGATGAGCAATGTAAATTAGTTATGCCTCCATGGGCCTAAGCTAACATTAGGTTGATTATTTTTAGATCTAGATTTATTTTAAAACATTAAGCACATGAAAGAAACAATAACCAAATGCTAACCTAACCTTACGATTTTGAGGGTTGGCTTAGCCAAGCTCACTCCAAGGTGTAGGCAAAAGGGAAAAAAATGCAGAAACTAATTACAAGAGAGGAATGCAAGCCCTTTAAACTTGCTTAATATGTGAGAAAAAAAAGAGAAGAAGAGGGTTTTTGTTACCCAATTTTGGGAGGCTGATATTTGACTTGTAGATGCCCCAAATGGGCTGAAATCACTCCCAAATGTCACCAAAAAGCTTGCTGGAAATACTGCAAAAAGTGACAAAAACTTGTGAAAATTTCTGTTGTAAAAACCAGAAATTTTCTGTGTAAATTTCAGCAAATAAATATGTTTATAAGCTCTATCCAAGTATGTTATAATGCCCAAAAAAATATAGAATAGAACAGAAATAAAAAACAGAATTTTTTAGAGGGTTTAAGTGGGTAAAAAAAGAGATTTCCAAATCTGAAATCTTCTATTAAAACCCTAAGTAACCTTGTCGATCTTCAATGCTAAGCCACAAGAAACAATAGCAAGTGAGTAGATCTAGATATTAAATCAAAATACTTTGAAATAACTACCAAGAAGCTCACTAGATCTATGAAAATACTTTCACAAACCCAAACAAGCAAAATACTTTGCTCAATATTCCTACCATAGATCTTCAAAGTTAATCATGGAAAAGAGAAATACACAAGAACAAGATCACCTCTTATGTAGCAAGATGGCACCAAGAAGACTCTCAACACCATGGATCCTCCAAAGATTTTCTTTATTCAATAGCAAGCTTGGGCAAATACTTGCCACAAGCTTGAGAGAAGAACAAGAGCAAGAGAAAGAAAGAAAGAAGAGTGGGAGAAGAAAGAAAGAAAGAATAGTGGGAGAAGAAAGATTTTAGCATAGTAACAATACCAAAAGGAGATGTGTGAAATGAGGGAGGGGAGCCTCTTATTTATATTTGGGAGCCAAGAGTTACCCCTCTTGGATGCTCTCCAAGTGTCCATCATCTAAGAATTATTGAGCATCTCAAGGGGGGCACACTTTTAGGGTTTAGGAGAAGTTTAAGGTTTTGGTAATGAGTTGAGTGAGTTGGCAATGCTTTGACAAGTCAAATGGTGAGTTGTAGGTCTAGGGAGGCACACCAAGGTATAGGAAGAGTCTCCCTTTAATATTTTATTTAATTTTTGTTTTTGGAGAGTTTCTAGAAGGGGAGTGCACTTCTCCTAGGGAGAGTGACGTTTTTGCTTTATGGCTAGGTGAGGGGGTGAGGTGATGGTTGGGAAAGGGTTAGGATAGCTTAGGAATGGGTTTGGGTAAGTTCTCCCACTCTTTCTCCACTTAATTTGCTCAAATTACAAAAATTTGACAAATTTGACTTTGTCAATTCCAGCAATTAAATTGTTGTCTTAGACTAACTTGACTCCTCATGGACAAACACCTAGCAAAACTTGTCCAATTGAGCTGAAACTTTATCCAAGGGTGTAGGGATCTCATTCCATTTCTTTTGAGCACAAATACCCCTCTCAAAATCCCAAGGATCCAGTTTTTACAATTTTTATCAAAAATTAATTAAAATTACCATTAAATGGGTAATTTTAAAAAATTAAAAAAGAACTATATAGACTCAACGGAATTCTGCAAGACTCTAGAAGATGCCTAGCATGGTCATATACAATATTCCTAGACACTAGCTACCATAGGGCTCGACCATTAGAGCGTCTTTCACCACTTTGGAGGTTTATTGTGGGAGTGAAAAACTCAAGGGAAATTAATAAGGTTGGTTAGGCCAAATTAATAACCTGGGGAAAAAAAACACTCGATGAAAGGAACTCCTCTAATGATAAAGTCTTAGGCAACCGACCTAAACTATGATCCATGCAGACCCATTACATTATATTCCCATGTAGGGGAGCGGAAATTCCATTTACAAAAACACGTGCTGAAGCCAAAAATTCCTTGTAGAACCAACAAGTCTTCAAACTAGTAGCACCATCCGGTACATATCATCATGGCACATGGAGTTGACCCCCTAGTTGAAATAGGTGGTCAACAGGGTGCAAGGGGATCTTAGATCGTAGATCAGTGTCAAAAATTGAGTCTAGTGGACGAGTGGCTTCATCCAAGGCTGTCAAGTCTGTCAGCTGGTATGACATGACACTCATGGATGAGGAGAACAGAATATCAGAACAGAGTGCAGCAGAGGTAGCAGGAGGGTCTTCCAATTTAGAGGGAGCAGCAGCAGTAGATTTGATGGGGTCAAAGATTGATCTAGGTGGAGACACCTTCCTCGCTAAGAGGGAGTGTTAGTTTATATAGCTCAAAAGGTGTCTCAGCATGGGCCTAAGTGTCCTAGGCATGTTGATGGACACATTAAACTACCTGATTCAACTTATTTATCTTTTGCCTAAGTCTAACTTAGGAGTTCAGTAAATTTCTGTGTGAGTGCTTTGTAGGGCCCAATCTAGTGGAGTGCATGGCCTTAGTGTTGTGTGGGGTCCAGCCAAAGGGGGTGCACCTCCTTGGAGTGTTGGAGATTGGAATGGGCACACAACTCAAGGCAGAAAGGGGGTTGTAGTAAAGACAAATTGAGGGGTTGAGGGTGAGAGGACACATTGTAATGTTCCCAACCAATATTGCTTGGAACAATGAGGTTTTGTGTTTTCTGGTTGTGGTATTTCGTAAAACAGTTTGCATGATTGTCTTCTCAAGTGCGCTATGAAGATTTTATTGAGTTTTGCAGCACATAAATAATAGGAGCATAACAATAATGGATACACAATAAGATGTGCAATAAGAAGTAATATAGGAAATAGCCACAAATACCTCAGATCTGAGTTTTACTTATGATAATAGTTGTCCTCATACAAAATGGAGCAGATTTGGAATACATATAATAGAATAGAGTGTGTAGTTGATGATGCCCCCAAGATACAATAGAGAGCTGAAGATATAGGCTTCCAAAAGCCTCCTCAAGCTGAACACCAATGGTCTAGAAGATCCAACTCATCCCTAGCTGAGATGTGATGTCCTCCCTAGCACAATGCGCCCCTCACTGGCTGTAGCAAGCCAAGAAATCGGCCTCCAAGAATATGGCCTTTGAATCATTGAAACCAACTGCTAAATGATAGATCGGGGAATAAGACAATCCTCTGATGAATCTCCTAACTGTTGGGTGAGATCTCACCCTCCAAAACACCAGATCCAAGATAAAGAATGCGCCCTCCTGAAGAGAAAATGCGCCCCACTAGAAGATAGACTGAAATGGCTGAAGAATACCCTCGAATACTGATGTAAAGAGTATCCATGGGGATAATGAATACCTCTGAAGTGAGATCTCTCTCAGATATGATGTCTACCATCCACCACGAACTCCTCACTCAAGAAAGTGTGCCCTAGCTCTGCAGAAACCCACCAGAAATGTGCCTTGCTTCCTCAACTGCCCCTATGAATGAATACTAACTGATTTAGAATGGTGAGGGAGGGATCTTTCACCTTCGTTACCAAGCTTGGATCAAGAAAGGTGGAATCTTTCACCACCGAGCTGATCTCTAGGGTTTGTTCAGTCAAAACCCTCAAAACCCCCAAGTGCATGGGCTCTCTAGCAAGAATCCAGACATCAAAATCATAAGCAACATAATGAGAGAATAGAGGCCCCTATCTCTCTTTTATCCCCCCTGTTCACCTTTTCCCTCCAAGTGACTTTTACTTTATTTTTATTATTCTTTAATTAAATCACTTTATTAATTAATTGACCTTTTTTCCTCTAAAAAGTGATTTATTCATCCCTATGGCTTCTCCAGCCACTGAAAGTCACTTCTCATCATCTAATCCTGTAGTGCTCTTCCTCTCGATTCCGATGAGCTATTACACTAAAAGGTTTCTCCAAGTATTATGCCCAAAATGACCTTCTTAGTGAAATTAATTAAAATATGACTTGACCTTCTTAGTGAAATTAATTAAAATATGACTCATAATAACTCAAAATTACGGAAATCGTCGAAATGCAACGAAACCAAAGCCAAGATGTGCAGAATGGATCCTGCTGATGAAATATGATCAACGATGCAAATCGGCCCAAATAAAACCCCTCAATATCTCCTGAACTCATTGTCACCCCCATCTGGCTACTCTGGTAAGCATAACACTCTGTAACATAATAATGTCCAAAAATGGGGACATTACAGTCCTCCCTACTAGAATATTGCTTGTCCTCAAGCAATAACTGAATCAATCTGTATGTGATACCAGGATCCCATATCCGCCCATGTGACCTGTAGTAAGCTCTCCTCAAGACATGGCCCCTCCAAGTCCTCGCCACACATGATACCCAAATGCTCCTGATGAGTAGAATGATCGTGTGCACCCAATCCTCGGTCAACTCCCCAAGCAACCACTCTACTCGGATCTCGACCCCATCAAACTCTGGAATACCAAGCACTCCAATCCCTGGATCCCATATCAAGATGCGAGTTGCAGTGCCCTGCGAAGTATAGTTCTGTAAGATACCAACATCATGAATCTCCTGAAGATCCCTAACTAACGAAACAAGTAGATACAATATCCATCCATCAAGGAGTCCCTCACATAAATCCATCTCCCAACTATCGTCTCTGGCAAAAGCCAGACCCCCTACCAACCAAGGAGATGATTTGTTGCTATATTTGATCCTCAACCAAGGAGATCCCTCCTGCCACAAAGCATACTCATCTGGACTTGCTTTCAAATTCCTCCAACAATGGAAAGAGTCAATCATGCAAGTCTCTGAAACCCTCATGCGCTCTAGACGAGCACCAAATCCTGCATCACATAGCTCTGAAGGTTTCATACCAAGTATCTCGATGCCCACAAAACTGTAAACCTCTAGCCGAAGTATGTTGATAGTCACGTTGTCTTTTCCATCATCACTAAACTCGGCCTCCCTGCCAATCCATATTGCTGCCTGCGGAGTCCCATGCTCCAGCAATATCCCTATGATGTCTTCCCTACTATATATCTCTAGTGCCCCAGGGTCGAGAGAAGCTAGCATACTCTCCCAACTCAACATTGAAACAAGGGTGGTTGCGGAGTCATGCCCTGACTCGTGATGCTGACATACTAAACATGCCCCCATGTGTCTCATGACATCATCATCGAGATTCCCCAAGGAGAATCTCTCTTTGTCCTGCTAACGAGTTTTGAAATGGCTAGGCTATCCAACCATAGGTACATCATGTACAGTCCTCAAGATCCCTGACGCTGCCTGCTGCAACCATACCTCTTGCCAACTAATCCATAGATCTCATCAGAAGCACCTGTCCATCTCTGCTCCCAGTCCTCATCCTGCTGAGACTTTAAACCTGTATCCATCTCTGGAACATACTCTGTCCCACAGTTGAGGATGCTCTCCATCACGCCCCAAGCCTCATACGACTATCTCGAATGAACCACCACTATCCTGTTGTATATAATCCACTCACTCCCGTCAAGTGGTCTTTGCCTACCAGCTCTCCATGTCCCCTGCCATTGTTTATCTCCCCCTATGTTGTTGTCTATGATGAAAGTATTGGGGAAGGATAACAGAAATAACTGCAACTGTATGTAGGACTGGAAAGTATCATAGACTTTGGTCAATCCCAAGGACTTGACCAAGCACTCATCCACTGGCACTCATGGTGAATAATTGCCTGTACTCATCACTAAACTCCAACCATCAGGTACAACAGTCTGTAACTCCACAAACCGTTGGTCAATCACTCTCCCTCCATCATCACTCATATAGCTACTGCTACTGGGATGGTGATCTCCCAAAACTATGTACTGCTACAATGAAGAGGAATCTCCATGCTCCATTAAGTTTGTCTCCTCCCTGCAATCCAATGCATCCCCCTGAATCTTGTTGTGCACCTCTGCATGCTCCTGTGAACTATCTCTCATCATCATATGCCCCTGTATACTCATGCAAACCTTTGTATCCTCCTACATCATCATGTATCCAAGGTGTATTGCTGGATCAACCTCTATATGGATGTCATCCAATCCTAAAACACCAATGGAAGTGTCCTCATACCTGCCCCTGGCTCTGGAATCCCCAGGTGTATGTGTAAGACCAACTGTCTCAGAACCCCTCATGAATGGTGGTCCCTATGACACATAGATATCCTCCAGCATCTCCTGGTCACATCTCTCCATAACCATCAGCAATCCTGGGTGTCCCTCACGCACCTCCATCAACTAGTGCTCCTCTACCAACCCACCAACATCCTCTGGCGAAGTAGCTGAAGTGTACATCTGGCTCTCTGTTGAGATAGATGTAGTGGATCCCCGACTAGTCTCATCAAGGAGCTCCTCTAATATGGACCTTGATTCCTGAAGGGTTGTATGTGCGCCTTCCAAGAATCCATGTGTGCTCGCCAACTCGAGTGAGTCGATCCACCTCAATCTCCTTCTCCCTCAATTCCCTGTGATACATCTCGCCAACCTCCAATAGGTAATCTCTGTCCATCAACAAATGCTGGTAGTCGGCCCTCATCACAGCCACTCTCTCTCTGAGTGTATGGAAGTCATCAATGGTAAGTCCCCCATCTAAACTATCATGTGCCATCAAGGCCTTCCAACAATAACTTGCCACCAATGCATGTATATCATCAATGCATCTAGTGGTTGCCATGATCATGTCATCACTGACTCTCAACTGACCTATCAAGTGTAGTGACTCCTGATCACAATCCTGCTGAGGTGCCACCTCATGCCTCTCACTGCTAGTGTCTACAATGGAATCCCCAATAACACACTCCTCAAAAGGTAAGGCACTAAACTACCCATTGTCCTATGTGCTACTGAGTCCACCTGTATGCCATTGCACACCATCACCAACTGCCACCTCCATCTAAATCACATTGTATCATGTATGAACAGTTGTATCCTCCTGTGCGCTCACTCTGTTAATGTCATCTGCACCTGGATCCCATACAGATGTGTCCAGACATGAGATAGGGTCATCTCGACCAATAAGGAGTGTATCCTCATCATTGTCAACCGGTCCTGGAAGTGAGTATCCCAACAAGCTATCGATCTCCACAACCTGATCTAACAATAGATTCCCCAAAAGAGGTGACTCGCTCTCCTCATACTGATAGGTATGCATATAGTCAACTGGCTCCAATCCATGCCTCTCCTCCTGGGTTTGTAGATCCATATGTCCCTTGTGTTCCCATACTGCACAAGGCTCCTCTACCACCTCTGGAATGTCACTGATATCCTCTTGTGTCAAGTCTAACATAAATGTCGGAGAAGGTAAGGACTATGTCACGTTCAACTCCATAGGAGGAACAATATCCCCCACACATGACCTCATGCCAAGTGCTAACACATCTGCATCCTCACACATGTCATCATTATGTTGAAGTGTTGAGTCCTCAACACTGTCTGATAGGACTGCTAAAGCACATGCGCTATCATCATGTCCATCCAACTATCCCTCAAATGCGCAAGAGTCTTGGGACTACTCTAATGAGGCATCTAGGGCCTCATCCTCATACTCATCCTCCTCATCACTGTCATAGTGCACCTCAATGTAATACACTCTCCCTTTACCCCTGCATCTGTGATCTGGCTCCCAAGGCACTTTGCAACTGTAGCAAAGTTCCCTACACCTAATGGGTGTAGGCTCAATCTGTGCTTCCTTCCATCTACTAGTTGGTAGTAATGTATCTACCTCCTTGCCTTCTTTGGCTCTGTTTTCCTCATCTATGCTGCTCCAATAATGGATTTCTTCCATCTTTTTTGCCCAACATGTAACCTCATCTTTGCTCCACCTAGGATTTTTGATGGATACAAATTGTTGGAATGTTACTTGAGCCCTAAATCTCTCACTAAGGGCGTAATATTCCTCATCACAATATATGATCTCCTCTACAAAATCCACAAACTCCATCTCTCCTCTAGATCATCAATGTATATCACAAGTTGGCGAAGGAAATTCGCTCCGATACCACTGTAATGTTCCCAACCAATATTGCTTGGAACATTGAGGTTTTATGTGTTTTCTAGTTGTGGTATTTCGTCAAACAGTTTGCATGATTGTCTTCTCAAGTGCACTATGAAGGTTTTATTGAGTTTTGCAGCACATAAATAATAGGAGCATGAAAATAATGGTTACACAATAAGATGCAATAAAAAGTAACACAAGAAATAGCCACAAATACCTCAGATCTGACTTTTATTTATGTTAATAGTTGTCCTCATACAAAATGGAGCAGATCTGGAATACATATAATAGAATACAGTGCGTAGCTTATGATGCCCCCAGGATACAATAGAGAGATGAAGATATAGGCTTCCAAAAGCCTCCTCAAGATGAACACCTAAGATATAGAAGATCCAACTCGTCCCTAGCTGAGTTGTGATGTCCTCCCTAGCACAATGCACCCCTCATTGGTTGTAGCAAGCCAAGAAATCGGCCTCAAAGTATATGGCCTCTGAATCACTGAAACCAACTGTTAAATGATAGATCGGGGAATAAGACAATCCTCTGATGAATCTCCTAACTGTTGGGTGAGATCTCACCCTCCAAAACACCAGATCCAAGATGAAGAATGTGCCCTCCTGAAGAGCAAATGCGCCCCACTGGAAGATAGACTGAAATAGTTGAAGAATACCCTCAAATACCAGTGTAAAGAGGCGCCCTGGGGATAATGAATACCTTTGAAGTGAGATCTCTCTCAAATCTGATGTCTACCATCCACCACGAACTCCTCACTCAAGAAAGTGCGCCCTAGCTCTGCAGAAACCCACCAGAAATGCGCCTTGCTTCCTCAACTGCCCCTATGAATGAATAGTAACTGATTTAGAATGGTGAGGGAGGGATCTTTCACCTCCATGACCAAGCTTGCATCAGAAAAGGGGGAATCTTTCACCATCGAGTTGATCTCTAGGGTTTGTTCATTCAAAACCCTCAAAACCCCCAAATGCATGGGCTCTCTAGCAAGAAGCCAAACATCAAAATGATAAGCAACATAATGAGAGAATAGAGGCCCCTATCTCTCTTTTATCCCCCATGTTCACCTTTTCCCTCCAAGTGACTTTTACTTTATTTTTATTATTCTTTAATTAAATCACTTTATTAATTAATTGGCCTTTTTTCCTCTAAAAAGTGATTTATTCGTCCCTATGGCTTCTCCGGCCACTAAAAGTCACTTCTCATCATCTGATCCCGTAGTGCTCTTCCTCCCAATTCTGATGAGCTATTACACTAAGAGGTTTCTCCAAGTATTATGCCCAAAATGACCTTCTTAGTGAAATTAATTAAAATATGACTCATAATAACTCAAAATTACGAAAATCATCGAAATGCAACAGAACCAAAGCCAAGTTGTGCAGAATGAATCATGATGATGAAATATGATGAACGATGCAAGTCGGGCCCAATAAAACCCCTCGATATCTCCTGAACTTGTTGTCACCCCCATCAGGCTACTCTGGTAAGCATAACACTTTGTAACATGATAATGTCCAAAAATAGGGACATTACACACATTCTCATTTTGTGAGAGGAAGAGGGCACTTGGGCAAGAGAAGGAGAGAGCAAGCAGTTGAAGCAGAGGGCGAGTTCTGGACCAGACTTGGGCAGTCAATGGAGGTCGATTCTAGGGCCATACTGGGCAACAAAGAGAGGTCGAACTCAGGCCACATTCAGCAAACTTTAGGAGGTTCATTCCAGGACGCTTTGAGCAAAGAAGAAGAGGCCGAATTTACTCAGCCAGCAAACAAAGCGGTCGTACATGTCGTACAAGCCATACCTGGGTCGTACGGGTTGTACAAGGCCTAAGTGTGCTGGGTTATTTTTTGCTAAGGAAGAAGGGAAATTTGTTGAGGAAATTTCTATAAGAAATTTTTTATTTTCTATTGTTGTAATTCTCTTGAAAGCCCATAATAGAAGCCCCTCTTTGTTGGTTTTCCCCACATTGGGGTTTCCAGGATATTTCTGGTGTTGTCCATTTTATGTGCTTCGTTTTTGTTAGCTTCTAATGTGTATTGTTGGTTTATGCTTTTTATTTTTCTAAAAATAGCAGGTACCCCATGTCACCCTTCTAGTAGTGAAGATAGGTTTCAATTTTCAAAAGATTCCAAGCACTTTGATACCCGTGATGTAGTTTATTTTTAGCAGTGAAGATGTGCACCCTAATCCAATGTTAGAGTGTGTGTTTTTATGATCCTATCCTATGTTTTGGCCTAGATGGGATGTGCCCTACTTGTCGACATGTGTCATTTGTTTGGAGTTCATGAAGGAGTGCACCCCCACATGAGAGCATTCATGGAGGATGAGGTGGCTTGTTGACATGTGGCATCTATTCTTGGGTAGTGCACCCTGTTATCGCGCAGTTTGTATTTTAGGTCACAGGCTATAGGATAGATGACAAACTGGCGTAACAGGAACCTTCCCCACCCAATGTCACCTCGATGGGGAGGTTCTTTCTGTTTAGGGAGGTTAACCCAGGGGAGACATCCTCGATAACCTGGGGTTTGAAGAGGCAAAGGATACAAAGTCAAGTGTTTAAGGTTTCCCTCCTCGCAGGTTACCACCAGTATCAGATAGTCCGGCTAATCAGCCAATAAAAGAAGTGTAGTCCCTGTTGAAAACACCTGCCCGGAACA
>ML820682.1:9446-48547 GCA_009831015.1 Picea engelmannii
CTGAGTCTTCCAGGACTCACTATCGGATTACCAGTTTGGTTGTTCCCCACTCCGGTGATCCCGAATTCTCCCAATGTTTCAGTTGCACCTAATACTTTGGATGTCAATACACCAACCACACATCAACCTCATGTCGACTTTTCTCCTTCTTCGTCCATCAAGTCCACTTCCATTTCTCCTTCTTCGCCTAGTGAAAGCTCTAAAGCAAGTATCCAGGTTGATCAGAAGAAGAAGAAATGGAAAGAGAAGACGAAGAAGAGCACGAAAAGGACCAAGACCCCAACAACATCAGATGTTGGCTCTAAGAAACCAGTTACTATTAATAGTACTGGGAGTGTTGATGAGGTCAACAAGATTAAAATGAAGAATCCAAAACCCAAGTTCCCTTGAAGCCTTTGTAAGGGTGACCACTTTCTGAGGGATTCCCTGGTCTTACCCAGGTCTTAGAAATGTGGTCCTCCACATCATTGGCCTCTGTCGGTCATGTCGATGATACCCCGTCAACTAGTGATGTTCAGGTTGGTAAGAAGAATAAAACTGCCAAGTTCCCTTGCATGTTATGTAAAGGTAATCATTACTCTCACCTTTGTCCTCGCATGGATGAGGATTCTTCTCTTTTGGAAAAACTTCAACTTCCAAAAGGTTATCGTAAGCTTTCCTCCAACCCATCATTGGTTGATGGACTGGTCAATCTGGTTCCATCCCCGGTCAGTCTGTTTGATCAAGTGGTCAATCTACTTTCCTCCTCGATTGAACCACGAACCCAAGTAGTTGATCCAGTTTTGTCATCAATCATCCCTGCTCTTCATAAAAAGAGTGACACCAAAGTGGTTGATCTGTTTTCATCCTCGGTCGATCCCACTCTCCCGTTAGAGGGTGACACCAAAGTGGTCGATCCAGTTTCACCATCGATTGATCCCATTCCTCCATTGAGGAGTGCTAAAGTGACTGATCCAGTCCCTTCCTCGATCAGTCCCACTCTTCCTCTGAAGAGTGCCAAAGTGGTCGTTCCAGTTTCACCATCAGTCAATCCCATTCCTCCATTAAGGAATGTCAAAGTGACTGAACCAGTCCCTTCCTCGGTCAGTCCCACCCTTCATTTGAAGAGTGCCAAAGTGGTTGATCCGATTCCATCATCGGTCAATCCCACTCTTCCTTTGAAGAGTGCCTGTGTGGTCGATCTGATCCCATCATCGTTCGATCCTACTCTCCCTCTAGAGAGTAAACCCGATACTGCCCATGTTTTTCTAGTTAATACAGACTCTACCATGCCGGGGGGCATTCCTCCTTCTCTTGTGAAACCCCCTCCAAGTACTGAAGCCATCCTTTTGGATTGGGGTGGGCTAACTAGACCTCGTCTTCCCTCTCACATTCCTTTTCATATTACAGTACAGGTTTGTGGTCGAGACATTCCTCAAACACTGATAGATGAAGGTGAGTCTGTTAGTATTTTGTCTTCTTTTGCTTGGTACGCTTTGGGTTGTCCACATCTTGTGCCGGTTACATAGAATCTGTTAGCTTTTAACAGAAGAACTAGTCAACCTTTAGGGATCCTTCCTTAGTTTCTTGTAACTTTGGGAGGGAAAACTATCTTTATCGATATCATGGTAGTCCAAGACCCCTTGGATTTCACTTTACTCCTTGGGCGAGATTATGTCTATGCTATGAAAGCTCTTGTATCCACTCTTTTCCGTGTGATATCTTTCCCTCACAATGGAAGAATTGTGACTATTGATCAAATTTCATTCATTGGCCCTAACTGGGTTACCTCCCTAAGTGGTTCTTATATGCAGACAGTATCACCCCTGCCGCATGTCAATTATGTAGCGTTGTCTCCCATGACCTCAACTTTCGATGATTTGGATCCGGTAGTTGACATGGTGATCTCTTCGGTAGGGTTATTGGAGCCTGATCTCCTTACCCCTGTCACGACCCTCGACATGTGTTCCTTCCAGAGTGATTCTCTTCCATCCGACGATGATCTCTTGGAATCCATGACCGAGTTTTGTCCCTTGACATGGTACCCTTCCAGAGCATTATCCTCTCGGAAGCCATGATCAAGAAGCAACCACAAGCATAGTTTCTCTTCTCTATGGAAAGCTCGTTAAAAAATGAAACAAAGGTCACGAGAATAGTTTCTCTTCTTTGTGGAAAGCTCGTTAAAAAATGAAACAGAGGTCTTGAGCATAGTTCTTTTCCTGTGTCAAGCTCGTTAAAAAATGAAACAATCCCCTCTCCCTTCAAGTTGAGTCTTTCACCAGATCTTGTAGATGTCGAGTCGAGTCTTTCGTTAGGTATCATTTTTTAACCTTCATTTCATCCACCTGTATCCTTTTTCTCTATCTAGCATAGAAATTGGTGACAACCTCAAAGTCAGTGAATGAATTGAAGCTTGGGGGGCGTGTCTCTAGCCTTTGATGATCATTCTAGTGTCAAGTCACCATCTTTCAAGATGGGGGCATACCGAGCTTATTCTTTGTTCTTCCTCGTGCTCGTAAATACATGAGAATGCAATCGGGTAAACTTTTATCTCTTTTTCAGACCTGTACGAATACACGAACACACGAAAAAGGAACCCCCCTGGAGTTATCTTTAAACTCTTTTCAGAATATCTAAATATGAAAAGATTGTCGAGTGACCTTGCTTCCTTTCACACTCGTTAAAAGGTCAGAAAGGGCGTCTTTCGAGCGATAGTTTACCCCTTTTTCAGTCTCGTTAGACTACTGTACGAAAAAGGAACTGAGAGAGTTCTCTTTTAAGTGTTTTTCCAAACTCTATAATCCTAAAAATCCTTCTTCTATCTTTGGACTCGTTAAAGCACACATCGACAGGCCCACATGGGACTGAACCCTTACTTCTTCTGGTTCGTTAAACAAAGGAAGAGGAACTTACCGAAGGTGAGTTATATCGAGCATGTGTTATCCTCCTCGAGCTCATTAAATCAAAAAGAGGTACTCATCTATATGGATGGGGGAAAACTTTGAAAGGAGCAAGCCAAGCAGTCTCTTGAGAACATCATCCAGCACTTCTTAGAGTCGCCCTTGAACACGACACTTTATCATTTGCACGTATCATAATCCGTTGAACCTCTGCACTGAGCCAATCCTTTGAGTTCCTTTCGATCCTTTGGGTCACCCGACGCAAGTCATAGTATACATTGCATAGTTTTGGTCCATGCCATGTTTTTTTTGTTGTGCCTCAGTGTTCAAGGGAAGTATCCGCCTCGAGATTCAGCCATCCCAAATATCTTGCCTCAAAGCCTGTGTCAATTCATGTCCTTTTGATCCACCAATTACATCTCTATGTCTGTTTCGTGTCGTTGATGTGTGATACATCAAGGCCCTCCCTCGACGAGTCTATTCCTGTCGACTTCAACACATTATCTGAGAATTAGACTTAGAAACCAGTTAGTACTTTGGGACCTGCATGCCTCAATGGTAGGCCTCCTCACATTCGATAGTAGGTTTACATCATTGACCTCTGATCGGATGATTCCATGGATGTTATACCTTAGCTCATCTATTCACATTCACTAGAATGTACCAAGGTACCTTGGGAATCATTGACATTAATGGTGATCTCCCTCGCACTTGTTAACGGTTCACACCATTGACCGGTAATAAAGTGGTTTCTTCCATGTTTGACATCGGGACATCTATTCACATGGTTATATTCATACTACATCGGGATTGGTAAGAAGACCCTGGGTTGAGTGATCACTTTGATATGTACATTTCCCAGGTTGCGTTGGAGTTTCTTTTGAACAATGACACATATACTATTACATAGATCCACTTTGTATTGGTCATGGCTATGTCTTGTCATCTCGTAGATCCACTATGTATTCTTCGTGGCTACGATCAGTTCATGTCATAAGAGTATATATCCATAGTGTATTTTCAGTGGCTATACCTTTTTATCAATACAATTATGGATCCGCAGTGTATTTTATGGCGGACATATCTTGCAAGTCTTGATCACCCAAGCATAGGTATGCCTGCCTTGGGTTTGAAACATGTCATAATATTTGTTGGATGTTTGTGTGCAGATTTTGTCATGTTCTCTGTGTCTATACCCTTGCTTGAAAGTCTACAAAGCATTTCAGTTATCAGTTCCTATCTTATAACTTCATACTTTGGGGGGCAATCTGTTACACGTCAAAATTACTCACTTTGATAGTGTCGCAAGTGTTGTCATTACAAAGGTCGCAAGTGTCACATTTTGCTCACAAGGTTGCAAGTGTCACATGTTTATCACAAGTGTCGTAAAGTGTCAGGGAAGCATACTGCCATGATGCCTATGTCGTGCCTATAACGACATGAGAAGGACACTTGAAACACCTCAAACATTTGATTTGGAAGAGGAGAAATGAGTTAGCAGGCTTGCAAACCTTTTTCCATCTGAAATCACCTCAAAAACTGAGTTTTTGGAGGGGATCGCTCCCCTTACACTATCTAAGAGCACCGACTCTCCCCCTTACACTATCAGGGAGCGCTATAAATCTCCCCTGGCCCTTTTGAGGGAGCGCTATAGATTTTGAGAGCGTTGGCGCCCCCCTAAACCCTACAAGGGAGCGCTACAACACTCTGATGGTCCTTTTGAGGGAGTGCTACCTATTCTGGGCAGTTGTTAAGTTGTTGAGATGAATGGGGGAAGGATCCTTTCATTCTTGGAAGGCAGTTGGATTCGAATCCCTAGTCCAGCCATGATCTTAGGGCAAGTCCTCAACTGAAGGAGGCAAATCCTCAACTTCCCCAAGGATATCTCAAGTGGTTAAAGCCTCTCCAAGGCTATATAAGCAAGCTTTCTAATGGTGAAAGAGGGATTGGAAAAAGGAGAATCACACCAAAATTATGATCTTATAAGTGGTGTTGGAACGAGGGAAGAAATGGTAGCATCGAACCTATGATCTCATAGGGAACACACAGCCAGTGAAAGGAGAAGTGATCAGTGAAGCTGTGATCATCCAGGTTGTGGATCTTTCGAACAAGGGTTAGACAAAGGGAACTTGACAAAGCTGTCGCATTCGCATCTATGATTGTAAGTACTGCTGTCGTTATTCTCATCAATATGACATGGTTGGCCTGTTTCTTTCTAGTTTGTGTTTGATCTCACATGAACCTATCATCGATATATAGATCTATTTTCAAGCTAACATCAATAGAGTAGGAAGCGATCGTACTTTGTTTGTCTACAGGACTCAGCGAGGAGCGAGAGTTCAGAGCTCGATTTGGAGCGTGCAGGGACAAACATCGATAAAAAGGTATTGTTGTTCTCCTTCCTTCTCGTGTGCTAGTTTGTATGGATTTGAAAGGATGTCAGTGTCCACGTTAAGCACTTTCTGTCTTAGAGCAGAGTCTAGCTCTTTGAGGCAATCTACCTGTCCGCAGGGAGATTTTACTACAACAACTTGCTACTGTTTTATAAGGTTTTTAATGGCTTCTTGTTTGTTTTCAAACTTTTCTTGTTAGGAGAAAATGGTCCCTGCTTATCTGAACATGCAACTAATTTTTTGGACAAAAAGGGAACAGTCCAACATTTGGATAATTACATTGTCATAAGAATTTTTGGTTCCATGGAACAACTTGTTCTCCTTCCATGTCACATTACAGACATAATTTTTATTACAGAAGTAGCACATCAATACAACTATTGGTTCCATCTGTTCCAAAGGAAGAAAAAAAACCAGTTCATTCCTATGCCATGGAAAATAGGGGAGTTCGTGTTGAAAAACGTCAACAAATTTGACAATTTCAGAGAAAATTTTAGTATATCCAACCTCAGATATGCTGAAGACATAAAAGGATTCGAACCCTATGATATTTTTAGACAACATTTACATTCACTTGGCCTCAACGATTTTTTTGTAAATAAACACCTGCCCAAAAATAGAGATAGTCACGGGCCTACCTTTGATGCCGACGACGTAGAGACAGTGAAAAGCTGCACCAAATTGTACAGGCAACATGGGAAAGACCCCAGTGACAAGAGTGTTCAATCCGCAAATACCACTCCAAAAAGTACGACATCCTGGAGCATTGATCGAACGGCCCATCACAGCAAAAAAGAAACCCATAATTCTTCAAATGGAGGAGGAGATAATGACCCTCCTCACTCTAAAATTGATAGTTCTCACAAGCTTCTAGTGGAGAAGAAGAGAAAAATAAATGTGGGGCAGGCAAAAGACCCAAAAATTCAGACTGAGAACATGGAAATTGACACTGATTTGGATGCCATGTTCCCCTTCTTTGATCAGCCCGAGGACGCCATCCACCATAGCCATCCAATGGACATATCCGTTGCCCAAAATTTTGACGAAGATGAATCCTTTGTGTTCCAGAGCATTGTTTTTGATAGCCGAAACAAAAAATTGATATTTTAGAAAAAAAATGTTAAAAATATCAAAGGAAAATCTTGCTTAGAGGTTGACTTTGGCAACATGTGGTCGTCCCAAATCTGTCAACTTCACACTGTGGATGAGGAAGCACTTCATGACTCCATTGAATGCATGGAGACCTACAATGCCAGACTGAAGGACCGAGTCAAGGAATTGGAAGACGCTTTATTTCTTATGCCATTGCTTGTCGATCCTTTGGCAATAGCCATGCTTGGCACCCCTGCACCCAATGTAAAATAACCCTCCACTCTGCTCGCATCCTGTAAAGGATATGTGGAAAAACATATCACAAAAATAATGGAACTTGTTACCAATGCCTGGAAAATATCACAAACAATCACTTCCCTTGGAACCAGGGCACATATCTTGCTCAAGCTTTTTCAAGATGAATTAAAAGATGAAGAAAATTTCTTCATAGAAACAATCATCCCTTTTGGCAAGATTGTCAACAATATGACAGAAAAAAAAGAAAAAGAGAAGAAGATCTTCCATCCAAAAACCAGATCGGCCAATTGAATGCATGTTGGAAAGAGTAAACAACCTGTGTCTCATTGTTCAGTCATGTGAACAAGTCATATCGAAGAAAGATAAATTATTCACAAAGTTGTCAAATATAGACTTAGTCGGGAAAAAAAATGACTTCCAAGACCCCCTCTTAATCAAAAACTCCTTGCCCTTAACTAGATAAGAGTTCGATAAATAAGTTACTATATTGAAGGCCTTCTCTCTAGAAACTTTTTACAACATCCCTCAATTTCATCAATCTCATGTCCATGACTGGCTAGTCAAATATGCAGTACATAATGAGGAAATTCATCAGGCTCTCTGTAATCTTTCTATTGACTTTTAGGAATTAGAAAATGATATTTTCAACATAAAGATCTGGATTGAGATCAACGTTGCCCCAATGAGAGTTTACATTGAAGAATGGGTCGAAAGGCAATTGAAACAGGCCACCAACGAAAGACAACAGGCAGTTGTCAGCATTCCAGCAGCCATGGAGAACATACTTGAAACCACAGTCATCGTCGACATCAATGAAAGGGCAGCCGCAAGAAACCACAGTCAGCCGTCGACATCATATGTACCCTCACTGTAAGTTTACAAATCCCATATTTATTTGTTTCTCAACCCAGTTATTCCGCTTTCTTAAATAAACATGTATAGACAAACACTTATACATTTCCATTTTTTTTCTTTTGCAGCTGTTGCACTCTATCTTCTTTCCACAATCTCGTTTCTTGTAAATATTTCTCTAATGGTTCATAGGAGCCCCAATCCTAGTCTACATGACAAATGCATTGAAATTCCAGTTTATATGTAACACACTTTGTTTTTTTTGTATATTTCAAAATTTGCAGTGATATGTAAGAAACTTCTATTTTCTGACAGATTTCAAATAAAAATTTATCTAAATTTTTATATCCTAAAGAATCTACTCTTATCTTTTAGCACTCTGTATAACAAATGCATTTATTTTTTAATATGTTAGACTTTTATTCTTATCCTTTAATAGTCTGTATGGCAAATGTTCACAAATACATTAAAATTTTTATATTTCTAATCTCCTATTAATTTTATGTCATCATATATTTTTATCTTTCACTAGTCCACATTGAAAATGCATTTAAATTTCGAAATTTAATCTTGCACTGTCAACAATTTTTTTACTTTCTTATATACTTTAAAAAAAAAAAAATGTTTGTTATATACTTTCCAAAATATATGAGACGGAAACCCATCACCTAGTAAATAGTTTTAAATAGAGTGTATGATCCATAATTCAGCATTGAGTGCAAATAAAAAACATCACCAACAAGTTCACAGTATGTCCCATCTGGTAACATAAGGAAAATTATAAGGATTTCCATTAATAGATTGATTTCTAAATTACAATGAATATTTCATATTTCAGGAACTAGATGGAAATAGATATACAGAGATTATAATCATCATTTAAAAGTCACTCTTAACACATCAATAAAATTTTAAGTATGTTCGGAGACATTAATCAACACAACAATTTCTAACAAAATTTTATGCAAGGATGTAAATCAAAACAATTGTGAAGATGACAATATACTATAGAATTATTTTTACAATAACGATTAGATTTTAAACGTCAATAACTAAGATTGTTTCACATGCCTATTGGGTTTGTAAAATTATGATATGCTAACCAATAAATATTTGTACACATAAATACGGTGACCCAAAATGGTTGATTGATGAATATGATTTTTAAGTTGAAAAAATCTTGCGCACCTACTCCTTGTTTCGTCTTGCTAATCCTAGACTTCACCGGTACCTCCAAGCGAATGCTAGGGGTACTCTTCTTCCCCCTTTGCCCCCCAACCGCAAAGGGCCACACAGAAAAACCAAAATGCAATAGCTCCAAGCTTGTCTCACAAGGAAGAGCTTCCACTCCTTCTTCAACCTTGGTATCCCAACTGTCATAGGTAAAACACAGTCCATAATAATTTTGGCAGCATAACCTTACTAAGAATAATTTAGATCTATTTCCCTTCTACACCTTTTGTTTTATAGAAATGTCCTCACTCACACATGTCCACATGCACTATTAATTAATTTTTTAATTAAATTAATTAGTATTATTCACCCACATACTTGTCACACTCTCCCCAAGTTGCACAGCTAATTACCAATTTTATTTTATTTAAAAAGTGAATTCCTTGCATTCCCCACTATGTTCCTATTTTCTCTCTTAGTTGTCCCTTTGTTCTTGAATTTCTCATTTAATGAGTGTCTCCTAACTAGATCTTAGTTAGAGTTGGATTATGAGTCTTCTTCTAGTTAGACTAGTGGTAGCTTGACTCTAGATATTATTCTATGTGTACACCTATTCTCTCATAACTTATTTTTTTCTATTTTAAAAATTCATTTTGTTATTTTCATGCCCACATGTGCATTCTATTCAATCTTTATATTTTTTTCTCACTTTTTCCTTAAATTGATTTATCTCAATTCTTTTAATTGATTTAATATTTTAATTTAGTCCCCTAACTAAACTTAGACTTAGGATTAGTCTTAGAATCAGGCTTAGACTTTTATTGAGATTTATAATTAATAAATTCATTGTTTACTTAATTATTTTCAATCCGAAAAGGTCTAATAAATTCAATGTTTTCTAGGCCACCTAGATTTATTGACTAGATTTTTTAATTACATGACGTTCTCTTCTAGGCGCACGTCCGTGCTCCAAGGATGCCACTCGTCTTTGACTGGTTTTGGAATTTTGTCCGACCATTGGAATCAACACTCCACTCGGTTGACTTTGTGAGACACTTAGGGCTTCTAAGGAATAATGAATCTGCCTTATTGTGTGCTACTTAGAAACTTCTTGAGCGACTATCTCGGTCTTCCCTCACGACATCGTGGACCGCTCAAACTAGGTAATCGTTAACCTACCATTCAAGCCATGATATGAGTGCTAGTAACCTATTACAAGGACGTTGCCACAACTCTCCCTCAGTTTCTAGTTTTTCTGCATGGCCCCTCTACTTCTTATGTGAGTTGAATTAGCAAGCATCGTCAAGCCTCCATCCATTGATAAAACCCATGTCAATAATCCATACACATAAATCATATTGTAATCAATGATATGTCACAAGTGCATAAAATGAAATATTCAATTAAAATACAATTCACTCTATTACTCAATCGAATACAATTCACTCCCTCACTCAATCTGGAGTCCAAGGAAGTCCATTGATGTCATCATCATTCATAACCTGTCATGTGTCCTACACACTCAGGAAAAAATGTCAATAGCACCTACCAATATATATACATCAAATAACAATAAGTCACAACACATCATCATCATAATGTATAATCCATAATCGAAATGAAATCATAGTGTACCATAACCGGATCACTTGCATGCAAGTGTCCTCAAAGAATAGGTTAGTAAAAGTGTGCTCAGTAGCGCAGGATGTTACATACACCCGATTTTGTGGAAAGTGCAATGGATAAGTGTCGTAATAGCAATGACAAAGTGTGGAAAATTTGGTCATATTTAATAGTGAGAGAGAGATTTGTGGGAAGGTTAACCAACTGAGTTTGTATTCAATATTCATGAGAATTTATACAAAAAGAAATATGGTCTGAGCATTTATACGAGCTCCAACTAATCCTTTTTTAGGTTGCATTTATCCTCTACATGCATTTACCTACATTATTACATGTATTCATACATTCTTATTCTAGCGTATAATGTATGATGAGTTATTAGAAGGGCCTAAGAGGCCTCCCAATCTCTCCCCCACACTCAAATATTTGCTTGTCGTGAAAAAGTGTGAAGATAATTAATGAAATGTTACTCTTTAGCCCTTGTCCTCAATCTGGGAAATTCGTGTGTTGTTAGTGAGTCTCCAATGTTGAACTACAATGCCCAAAAATGGCTCTCTTTACCCTCTTCTTACAACATCATTCTTTTGGAGTGGTTCTTGTCTTGTCCTATACTCACATTTCCCCTGCACACACCCTATAATGGAGGACCCGCCAACTTACCATTTTTTCACTTTCTGGCTTCTGAGGTCACAACTATGGAATTATTCTATAACTTCTCTAATAAGGAGATCAATAAGTTTAGTATTTCTTGTTCCAATCATATTGTATTTTAAGCTCTTATGTGTGTAAATTATGAGATGTATCTTAAATGCCTTCAATGCTGAAAAATGCTCATCATCAATTGTAATGTCTCCTAATTTTTTCAAACATTTTTTTTCAAACTAATATACCACTAACACTATTATTTTTTACATCATTATTAGCAAACCGAGGTTAAACTTATGCTCCATTTGATTCAATATTTTTGTTTATTGTCATGTCGCTTCATCATGACATGTAAAAATGTCTTACTTCTGATATCAAGGAAATTACTTTCGATGATTATATTCATCTTTAACATTAACAAGACTCTCGTCGCAATAGGAAATACTCCTCTTCCCCTTGACATCTATGTGTGATTGTATGGAGGTATTTATTGGAACTATAACTTTTACCCTATCTGTTGCTTTTAGAAATAAAATTCTTATTCAAAATCTGGACGACTTTGTGGAATATGTCGACCTAAAAGTTTCTTAATTAAAGACGTTACTTAGAATCCTTGTGAAAGTACTTTTCATTTCCTATGGATTGGTTATTATAGTAAGACCATAATCATTGTCAAATTTAAACTAGGTAATACTTATTATAACATTTAACCCATTCTTCTAGTTAGGCGTATGATTACCTTTAAGGTATAATATGGTTCATTTGATTCTTCATGTTTTTTTATGCATCAATTTTTGTACTCAATTTAAGTATAACACTTGTTATTGAACCACAATAGGAAATGGTAAGTGATTTGCTAGGTATAAGGTTAAACCCATAGATGCTTCCCGTGAAGGGTTCCAAGCATAATTGAGTCCAGCTGTAACACATATGTAAACTATTAATGATTATCTCAAAGTGTACCTACTCCACCCAGAACTGATAGTGATCTCAATATTCCAGTCGAGTGATGGCTTGAATTGTCTATCCACGCAGCTGTAATGCGTGCCAGATGGTTTGAAAAGCCTGAGAGAAGTCAATTCTTCTCACCATTTGATTCTAACGTATTTTCATGTCTTATGGCTTCCCTGTCTATTCAAAATTTTTAGATTAAAGAGAAGAAGTGGATCTTTCTTGGAAGCTAGAGCATATTTAGTCTATGAATTAATGATTATTTATGACATAGCTTAAAGCTCTTACTTTGATTTAACTATTATTTCAAATCTCTTACATTACATGTTTAATGAAAAGATTAAGCAGAGACAAAATTGATGCAGTACACTACACTATGGATGTGTACTCTATTAATATGAACATGTACAGTTATACAATATGGTTACAAGACGTTATGGAGTTACCAACAACTATAATAGTAAACTAACCAACTAACTAGTTAATGATGTAATTATGTATTTTCCTTAACACTCCCTCTTAATTACATCCGGGAAAAACTATCACTATCATTATCACTAGCGTCTAATGCAATAATGCAATAGACTTCACACTCCCCCTTAAACAAAACTTGGTCTTGACTCTGAGATTAATATCTCACATTTTCCCTATTAATGGAAGATTCAAATTCTCCGATACAATCATCAAGTTAGCATATGAGTAAACACCCTTGTATCTACCAAAGTGGACTTCATATCACATTCCTTTACCAAAGTGGATTTAATACCACATTCCTTTTGGCCAACGTCTCAAGTTGTTCGAAACCAGGGATAGTTGTGATGTATCATGACTAGTGCTTCATGTTGGTTGAAACCAAGGATACATGCTACATGATCACATATTGACCTATGTAGGCCTGATTCAATCAGGACTTACTGAAAATGGGGAACAAAGCTTGTCTATAGCAAAGCTCACAACTTCTTACAAATGAGACCAAAAAACTTAAACCAAAAAACTTAGTGAAGTGAACCAAAAATTTAGTTATATTTTGTTGCATATCTTTTTCCATCCTCATTGGTATTCTCATCCATGACTTTGTAGGTTGTCTCCAAGAGGAGAGATCGTTATTCCAAAACCGATCAGCTGGAATATATAGCTAAGTTATTAAGGTAGCTTCATTTCTCGTCTCCCAAGGATTTGTTTATTTAGCATATTTATAGTTCGTATTTAATAAAATCAAAACCCTTTTATGTATGGATACATTACTTTCCCTTAAGCGCACATAGAAGTGGAAAACCCACAAGACAAGTATTTATTTTACCCAACTTGAATGCCCATAAAAACAAAGGTAGCAAGATCAGTCTGGAGTTGCATCTCACACGGTTTTTCAAACAGAGGCGTCGCCCAAACCAAATTTCCTGACACTGTAGCATTAACATTCGTGTAGATCTTTTTGTATTGCCTTTTGATACTTTGATGGTTGTGTTTGTGTATCGTCCATGACGTGTTTAAATATTAAACGAAAGGAATTCTATAGATTCTAACATTTTCCCCATAAGGGTTTTGTTGATACTTTTCTTTATTTCATGTAATGGCACACTCGTTAGGGTTTCAATGGAAACCATCTAACTCTTCTATTTAGATAGTATATTACTCTAGTTTATTATTTATTATTTGGATTTAGATAGTATATTAATCTAGTTTATTATTTATTATTTGGAAGAGAGCTTTGTTAATGATGGCCTTCATAGATTTCATTTTTGTGAAGTTTGATCTCTCTTTGGTTCAGAACCAAGCCTCAATGGTTACAACTTTTATCCAAGACTACTAAATATTATACATTCTCTACTTTTTATATAAATAAATAAATAAATTTTATACCCATAGTGTTTATTTATTGGTGCTATACCAAGGCTATATTCTATATTCTTCAGCAAGGTAAACATTGTATGACATTAACCTAGAAAGCATATGATAATTTATTTTCTTTAATTGTAAAGGAAAATATTGTTTTATTTTCACATAATTTTAAACTATGGATTATTCTTTTATATTGGAAAAAGAAATCCAACCAGTTTACAATTTTCCTCTTTGTGATATTACTATGAATACTTCTGTATATCTGTATTTTTCCGAGAAACAATTATTTTTCTTTTCTACATCATAGTTATTAATAAACAATTTGTTAATAAATAATGTTCAAATATATCTTTTTCCAATCATTTTATAATATCACAACCTTCCATAAGATATTTAATGAAATTATATATACACCTTTACATAATCTTGAATCTGTAATGAGTAATACAAAAATATGATAATGTTATACTTTACCTTCTAATCCTCCTATATTTCTTTTTCCACTTATAAAGATTAACAGTATTATTATTTGAAACTAGTTCTAAACTATGAATACAATAAAAAAATTTAATAATAAAATATACAAATTTTGCAGTATGTAAGTATAACAAATATTTCCTTGCAATGTTATCTTTCTTTTACTAACGGGTAATAATAGGAAAGAATAATATATCTCAATCTTTTTCAAGCTCAGGACAAATTAAGAAGAGAATCCAGTTCCTCCCAACCATAAACCAGAGTAGCCAAGTTATTTTCTCATGTCACCACCGAGCCTAATTCTTTATTCCACGGGAACTGAAAATTTCAATAATCATTTCGAGGTAAATTCCATAACTTAACTCTTTCTCAAGAACAATCAAGTTCAATTACTGCTCAATTCCTCCACAAGTACTCAACAACATCCTGCCTCCTCTATACTTGTCTTTCCTCTTGTGTTACCAAGAACAATAATATCTTGCCTAGGTCTTTGTTTTCAAGTTATCCTCATCCCTAAACCTAGAGAGTCTTGGCCTAACTTTGTGCTAGTCTTTTCCCTCACATCCCACATCTTTGCGAGCAGGTTTACATTTGTTTTCATGGACAATATTTACCCTAGTGGTTTTTATCGCTTTTCTCTCTCCCATGGAATAAATAATTACTCTATTATAACCAAATTCCGTCATCAATTTTTCTCAAGTAAAATAAAATAAATTTAAAATAGTATTTACAAAAAAATTCTCACCATCCAATGTCTATGATGATATAATGTTAGATTTAGGTCTTTCTCAAAATAATAACTCAAATTTTAAATTATTCAAATATTTTAAATGGAGGGATATTACATCCTTCACCCCTTGAACTGAACAATGTCTTCATGTTCTGATTTGAGCATCTCATCTCTCGTACATAAATGGATAATATTTCCTCATAGCTTCTTCCATTTCTCAAGTGGCATCCTCAATACTAAAGTGCCTCCAATTCACTTTAACCTAAACGATGGCTCTATTCCGCAATAACGACTTCTCCTTCTTGATGACTGTGATGACCAAACTCTTCCTCCATCTTTCCTCTGAAATCTGCTTGATGTTGTTGTAGATGCAATCTGTTTCTATATTGTTGTAGCTTTACCTTCCAATACCGTGTTGTAGCTTCACTCTTGTTACCTTGTTGGAGATTCCTTCCTTGAGGTATTCTTCTTAAGCCACTCATCCACATCCATTGACATTCATTATCCAAAGAGCGTAGAAGTTTCCTTCCTGTCGAGAATGCGTAGATATTCCACCTAAAACTCACCTTCTAGCTCGACCTAGATAACATTCCAATTAACAATATTAATTACATCATGCACATATTTCTTTAGCAATGAAACATTAAATACATTGTGTACTTTCAAATTTGATGGTAGTGCAAGCTGGTAGGCTATTGGTCCTACTTTGGCAAGCACTTAAAAATGCCCAGAACAACATCGTGACAATTTAAAACTTTTCCCAAGTTTAAATGAATTATTTCTAGGTTTTAATTTTAAGTAACATGGTATCCAACATTGAATTTTGTATGCATCCTTTCTAAATCTGCATATCTCTTCTACTTATGTTGTGTACTTTTCAATTTTTGTTTTTCTTTCTAAGCAATGGTCTCCATTTCCTTTAGCATGTCTGGTCCTAAAATGATTTTGTCAATTGGACTGTCCCAAATGAGAGGGGTTCAACACCTTTTGCCATATAAAACTTCAAAAAGATTCATTTTTAAGGAAGACCTATAACCATTATTGTATCCAAACTCAATCGAATGAAGATAATCCTCCCACTTTGTTGGGAAATCCATAACATAAATTCACAACATATCCTCAACTATGTAGTTAGTCATTTCGTTCTGACTGTCAGTTTGAGGATGATAAGTGGTGCTAAAACTTAGTTGTGTGTCTAGTCCATTGAACAAGGCCTTCCAAAAATTGGAGGTAAACTTTATGTCTTTGTTTGAAATGATTGTTTTAGGTAAACTATGCATCCTGAAAATCTCTTTCGTGAACATTTGTGCAATATTTAAAGCCTTCTGAGTAGATTCTACTGGAATAAAATGTGCAACTTTGGTAAGTTTATCTATTACTACCATTATAAAGTCATTTTCTTTCCTGGTTGTATGTAAACTTATAATAAATTCCATATTAATCACTTCCCATTTCCACTCACGAATGGGTATATGATGCAGTAGACCTGTTGGATGATTATTCTCAGTCTTAACTTGTTGACACTCAAGATATTTAGCCAAATATTCTGCTACTTCTGATTTCATTGTTGGCCAAAAATATTATTTATTTAGGGTTGTGATGGTCTTTTGATAACCCGGGTTTCCATAGTAAGGCTTCTTATGTACTTCCATTAATATTAAATTCTTTAGTTTTGTGTTGTTTGGAACATAAATTCTGGTTTTGTACATAACTAAACCTTATTGATTACAACTAAAATTTGTTTCTTCCTCATTTGACTTACTATTTTGATAGTTTTCTTGAATTTTCTGGTATTCCTCATCCTTTTACGTCGCTGCCACAATTTTTTGTTTCAAATCAGATTGTACATTGCTGCTAAAAATTGCATTTAACTTCCTACTAAGTGCATCTACTACTTTGTTTTCCTTTCCTTTAATATGTTGTATTTCAAAATCGTATTCTCTTAGGAAAGCTAGACATCTTGGTTTCCTTCCATTTATATTTGGTTATTCAAATAAATTCTTAATGTTGATGTTGTTGTTTTTTAACAAAAACCTTCTACCCAAAAGGTAATGTCGCCACATCTTTAAAGCATGTACAATAGAAGTTAGTTCCATTTCATGAGTTGCACAGTTGGTTTCATGAGGTTTCAACTTTCATGATTCATAAGAAACTACATAATTATCCTGTATCAATACACCTCCCAACCCTTATAATGAAGCATCTGTGGATACTACAAGGTCCTTATGTGGATCTGCTATCTTCAGAATGGGTGTTGTCATGAGTAATTGTTTTAACTTTTCAAAACTCTCTTGACACTTCTGAGTCCATTTGAATCTAATTCCCTTTTTCTGTAAGGAGGTTATTGTATTAGCCAATTTTTAAATCCCTTCAATAAATCCACAATAATATCCTATAATACCCATAAAGGATCGGACATTTGAGACATCCTTTGGTACCGACCATTCTATGATGGCTTTGAAATTTTGAGGTTCAACTAAAATCCCTTCTCCTGAAATTAGATGTCCTAAATATTGCACTTTATCCTAATAAAACTCACTTACTAAACTTTGCGTACATTTGATGTTCTCTTAGTGTTTTTAAAACCAATCTTAAATGTTCTTCATGTTCTTCTCTAGTTTTTGAATAAATCAATATATCATCTATGAATACAATCACAAACTTATCCAAATATTCCCTTAACACACTCTTCATTAAGAACATAAATGTCACACGTGCATTAGTTAGTCCAAAGGGTACCACTACAAACTCATAGTGTCCATACCTAGTTCATAAATTAGTCTTATGAGTGTCTTCATATTTTATCCTAACTTGATGGTATCCTAACCGTAGGCCTATCTTTGAAAATATTTTAGCCTCCCCAACATGGTCAAACAGGTCATCAATATAGGGTAAAGGATACTTATTTTTTTATGGTCATCTTATCTGGTTTCCTATAATCAATGCACAACCTAAAGGTTCCATCCTTATTTTTAACAAACGAGACTAGTTCTCTCAACAAAGACACACTTGATATAATGTATTGTTTACCCATTAAATATTGAAGCTACATTTTCAATTCATTCAATTCAGAAACACTCATTGTATAAGGGGTTGTAGATACCATTGAAGATATGGGTACTAATTCTATTGTAAAGTCTATGTCCCTTCTAGGGGGTAGTCCTGGAATTTCTTCCCGAAATACATCTTGAAATTTTTGTAATATAGGATCTTCAGTTAAATTTTTTTTTATCACTTCCTCTTTGTTTTAATTTATATGCAGAACGTATATTTCACAACCTTTTCTTTCATTTTGTTTCAACTGCAACACAAAAATATGTCTTACCGACACAAGTTGGGGTATCCTGCTAATTGTTCTTCTTTGACTAAATTCATCTAAACAGTTAAAAAAAAAATGGACAATTTACAATAACTGAATGCTTTTCCATCTAGTTCAGGCCTATGAGTACATCATAGGACCCCAATGGTAATATTTTCATCTCTACTTTTGTTCCCATACCATCCATGGTTATTATGCATTTTTTTTCGAATTCTTCAACCTTTCATTTCGTCCGAGTGGCTAACTGTACTAACCAATATTTCTTATTCTTAACCTTATTGAGTTTACAGTCTACTACTATAGTAGGGGAAACATAACTTAAACTTGCACGAGGGTCTACTAAAATAGATACAATTATGTTATTAGTAATACCTTCAATTTCCACCATGGTGGACTAATGATCATCCTGTCAATTATCCAAGTCCGTTTTAATTTTATGGGTACATCGTTCCTTGTCATTAACTATCGTTGCTTCTTTAATTTTATGTACTTTCAAGTTTCTATTATTATTTAAAGGAAAATCTATGTACAAATGAGGTTCTTTGCAACCCCAACATTTTATTGGTGGTCTAGTTGTTTTATTCACTGAATCTACCTATTTGCTATTATTCTGGACCGATACACTTTTTTGTTTACCAATGAATCTATTTTCCTAACCGGTGCACTATGTGATCGATGGCGTGAATGCTTAAACAATTTTTTTATTGGATCAAACTTGTTGTCTCTATTCTTATTCCGCCACATTTTTGTGCTTTCAGACCTCTATTTAAGTTGGGTGTAACATAACTTAACATGTCTTATTATTTCATCCATTGTATGAGGATTAAGTAACTCAATCTTATCCTTGTACTCTTATGGTAAAAAAACTCATAAACCATTGTGCCTCTACCTTTTCCTCCCTAAGATAAGGTACATATCTCATCAAATTGACAAACTTAGTAACAAAATATTCAATAGTCATTTTTCCTAACTTGAGATCATGAAATTCCTTATCTTTTCATCAAAATATATTTCTGTTAAATATTTATGTTTAAAGTACATTTGAAATACTTTCCATGTTAAATTGTTTCTCTGAATTTTGTTCACTGTTTTAGTGTCTTACCACCATATGGTATCTTTACCATTCAATTGGTACACAACTAGTCGTTCTCTCAAATTCCTCAGATAGTTATAAATCTAAAAATAATTTCTGATGTTCAAAAACCAAGCTTCTTCTCCCACTTTAGACTGACCATCAAATCTTGGTGGTCTGATTTTTTTGAATTAGGTAGATAATTATTTACTATGCCACTTTATTTTCTTGGTTTTAAGTGTCTTCTTTTGTAAATTGTTTTTTTAAGAACTATTTTCACTACTCTCTTTTGTTAACTATTTTGTTTTATCACTAAACACTCGGTGTTCGTTATGTTTGTGAGACTCATCATTCAAGAATTATTCCTTAGTGTTGTTGAAGGTTTGTCCTACATTCTTATTCTCTTTCATTTTTGTCATGTTCTTGAGTAGGATATCATTTAAGTCTTTATGTTCCTTACTATCCTTTAGTATCTTTTCATTATCTTCTTTAATTCTCTGTAATTATTCCTTTATGCTATGCATAGTTTCCAACCTTGAAAGAATACGATAGTTTCTTTTATTTAACTGTAAAGAAAAATATAGTTTTATTTTCACATAATTCTAAACTATATCTCTAGATTATTCTTCGATATTGGAAAAAGAAATACAATAAGTCTGCACTTTTCCTCTTTCTCATATTACTATGAATACCTCTGTATATCTATATTTTTTCGGGCAACAATGATTTTTATTTTCTACATTAGAGTTACTAATAAACAATGTTCAGATATATATTTTTCCTGTCATAGAGAGTCATTTTATAATATCACAACCTTCCATAATATATTTAATGAAATTCTATATACACCTTTATTATGAAGACCCCCTCCCTCTTCTGGAGCCTATTGACCTACGACGTAAGGATCGATGACTTCCGGAGCTTAAAATAGCTCACAGGCCCTTGTTGAGCCTTTGGAATAAAAAATACATGCCAAAACTCCTTACTTTGGCGGAAAATCCCCTCTTAGGGCGTTTCTGCACACGCACCACACCTACAAAGTGACCAAATTATATGATCACACACTGAGTGATTGTCCCCGAGGAACTCGGGACTTTGGAGATCACGGGCTTTAGGAGTTCCCACAAATAGACCCAATGTTCCTCTCGAACGTTGAAGTGGCGAAGCGCCAAACCACTAAAAATATCAACATCCTCTACAGGAGTATGATCGACATTCCCTACTGTTGTTGTTGAGATCCTCCTGGGTCCCAAACTTTGATGTGGATTTGTCCATCTGCTCCTCTATCATGATGTTGTTGTTGTTGTTGCCATGTTGCTTCTACAGGTCCTCCTTTGTTCAACTTCCTCTTTATATTGACTATCTCCTCTGCTAACCTCAACAACATCCTTTTGATATGTTCAATCTCCTTGTCCAACTAGCTTACCCACTGGCTCCCCCCCTGCAGTCTTCTCTACTTCATTTCTTCTTCGACACTCGCCAACTTGACCTGTTGGATAAGTTAGCTTTGCGCTATCACCCTTTTCTTCAGGGCTTCTAGATCTTCACATATATCAACAAAGTCTGTGTTGTCTGTTGTTCTCTCTTCTACTATAGGTTCTAATTCTGTAATCATCTCCTGTTCACCTCCGTCTATAGAATTATTGAGTAATTCTACTTAATTTTATTCTCTGATATGTTGGGAAGATTCAAATGTCTTCTCATTCTCCTCCTTCATGGTAGTATCAGTTGGTTGTCCCTCTCCTGTCACACCTGAATCACATAAACTATTATCTTCCCCAACATTTGGCCCCATGGCCTCTTTTCTAGATGCCTCCTGCATCACCTCCTCACAATCCTGAGCTTCTCCAAAGCTCACTCCAAGGGATATGTTAATCCCTCATACTATCAAAATGTAATTTTGATCCTCCTCTGTCAACACTCCCTGATTTAAACCCACCTCTGAGTTCTTTCGACTTTTAGACAATCTCATATCCTCTTTACCCACCTGGAAACTTGAAACTTTTGTCCTGCCCTCCTGGTATTCCATGAGATCCCTCACTGATATCTTCTCATTTCCCTCTTGGAAATATTAACTTCTACCTCTAACCTCTTGACAGTCCATGATATCTCCAACTGATCTCATCTCATTTCCCACCTGGAATTTTGAAAGATCATATTTTCCCTCCTGATAGTCTATGAGATCTCTACTTGATCTCTCCTCCTCATCACCGAGGTTTTATACAACTTCTGGCTCACAAACGCAAACCATCTTCTCTGTGGCACTAAGGTTTTTAGCATGCCTCAACCACTTCTTCAACACCTAGCACTTCCTCTTGGAAACCAACTACTGGATGGGCCATCTAAACCTCTATTTCAAGGGACATTCATACCTCCAACATACCTGGGATTCTTGTTTCATATTCAACATTAACCTATCGAGCTCTGCTCTCATATCCTCGAGCTCTTTGTCTCTCTTCTCTTTTATCACCTATTGGAGCTCTTTTCATTGGCCCCGTTACTGGCCTTCAATAGCCATCTTCCTCATCTACCTTCAAGAATGAAACTGACTCTTCTCCTTCATCCCACCTAGATGTCTACTTCGCCTTCTCTGCAACTGAGAGAATTACTGACTTTCTCTTGCAACACTCTTGGATGTCTCCTTTTGTTTCACACTTGCAAACATCTCTTCAAAGGGAATCACACTATGTCTTCTCCTTCTCCTTTTCCTATTGTCTACAGACAAAATCCACTCTAATACCACTTTATGAAGACCCCCTCCCTCTCCTGGAGCCTATTGACATCCCGGTCTAAGGATCATTAACTTTGGGAGCTTAAAATAACTCATAGACCCTTGTTGAGCCTTCAGAATAAAATCCACAAGATAAAAGTCCTTACTTTGGCGGAAAATCCCCTCTTCGGGCATTCTTGCACACACGTCGCACCTACAAAGAGACCAGAGGCTATGACCACGGGCTGAGTGATTTTCCCTATGGAAATCGAGACTTTGGAGCTCGCGGGCTTCGAGAGTTCCCACAAACAGACCTAACATTCCTCCCAAACGCCGAAGCGGTGAAGTGTCGAACCACTACAGAGATCGATGGTTGGCATGGCCAAACTAACTGATGGGTTGGATTTGATTCGAAGATCCGACATTCGAGAGTCCTGGATGCTCCACTCTCGCTAACTCTCGGAGCACTAGCCTTGCAAATTTGTAGAGGTTGACATGTACGACCACTATGGGATGTTGAACGTGCGACACATATATGGCTTCGGACTTTGAGAGTCTGGGCGTTTGCACACTTCAACTCCTCACTTCCCCCAAACTTCAGACTAACAGAGTATTCCTCCACTCACCATGTACCCCCCTTTAGATCTACTGCTAGAATGTGTCCCAGCCTTCGAGACTTCAACAGTCTCCCCCGACATCTCTTCTCTCCCGATCCTCTGAACCAACATAATTCTGAAGGACTCTGAGGTTTATCCCTTCTGCAACTCTCCAAGATATGACGGCTATGATACCCCTGGTGAACTCCGACTGGATCTCGACCGTTGACACTTAAATAATAAAAACTCCTTCCCTTTCAAGGGACTTCGGTCGCTAACCTTCATGAGCTTTGATCTTCTCGAGGTGACTTGAACCTCAGACACCTCCCTTGAACTTTCAAACTCACTCAGACTTAGAAAAAACTTCTAAGTCTCATCCTCTGTGTTAATATTATGGTAGATGCGGGAGGTATTTACCTCCACATCTAAACCTGACGAGAATAGAATACTTCGTGAAGCAATAAGAAATCCTAATGAGTTGGATAATAACCCTAGAAGACTTTTCAGCTCAAGAAGATAATTTATATTAGGTTATTAACCTCGAAGAGAAGAGGTCAACCAGAAGAAATAATAATATACTGAACATACAGATACCCAGAGTGAGAAATCGACCCAGGTAGTTAGCCAGAATTAGTATAAATGCAGGAGGCCAGTTCTCATTCTGGAAGGCAGTCTCAAAATTGCAGAGAAACAACTTGTGCGCACTGCAGTGCCCAGTCTTGTGCGTAGGTTTGGAGGAGATCTGTTGGTGTAGCTGTTGCAACTAGCAGTTATGTTTTGTCTTGGACTATCTCTTGGTTAGGTTTTAGACTATCTGATCATCTCTTGTTGGTGCACTATCCTTGGGGAAAGGAGCACTACCCTTTTTTTGGCTATCTAGCCTAGGGTTTTCTTCTGGAGTGATTCTCTGTCAAGGTTAAGGTGCTTGGAGGGTGGCTTCGGCCTATGGTTGGGTGAAAATAGAGATATTGTCAATGGTAAAACAAGCGTATCCATTATATTATAATAGGTTATTGGCCCACGCCTCCTTCATTCAGTCTAACCACTGGAAGGAAACATATTTGTAAGGACATTAAGGTCATTGAAAAATTGTCACTAGGGTATCTAGCAGGAGTAGTCACCATAGCACTTCCACTAGGGTTACTAGTAGGCGCAGTTGTAGAAACCATAATCCTCTCGTTGAGGCACCTTAATAAGTGAAGGGATTGAACTAATCTCCAGATAGATCAGTGTGCCCTAGCCTAGCGCATCTCCTGGTACTCTCAGTAAACCAAGATGTGAAGTTTGAGTTTTTGGTCAAATCTAGGGTTGACCAAGTCAAAGTATCCATGACTTACTCTATGAAGTGAGAAAACAAGTTAGATGTAGCTTCTAACTTCAGAGCATAAAAGACAAGGATTGACCTCATCCTTGCCAACAATAAAGTGTTGGATATCATGAAAACAAAGATCGTGAAACCAGAGTTTGAAAAAGGGAAAGAGAAGGAATGACATAACGTTGCAGTCATGGAGAAGTTCAAAGACAATGACATCAATTCCATGAGTATCATAGTGGATTCTATAAAATACCACTTGATACCCTACATCTCCCATCTTGAGTCATCGAAGAATATGTACGATGCCCTAACAAACCTCTTCTCAGTCAGAAACATTGGACAAGTAATGAGTCTGAAGAATGAGCTCCGTGACATGAAGATGAATGATGATGACAACATAAGATCATACTTTGTGAGAATGCCTCAGTCAATATATCAACTACAATCTATTGAATAGACCATTTCATAGAAGGAATTGCTAAACATAGTACTCAGTGGTCTTCCCAAGACGTGGGATGCATTTTCTGCAAGCATGAACACAAGAAAGGAGTATCCAACATATCTGAAGAACTTTGGACTTTCTGTGCTCAAGAAGAATCAAGGATCAATGCAAAAGAGAAACCCCAAAATAAGTATGATGATCAAGCCTTCACAACAATATTCAATAACTTCAGTAACAAAAGGAAGTTTGGTTCAAAGAGGAAGACAAATCAAGAGAAAGATATTTCAGAAATATAATGCTTCAATTGTCAAAAGTATGGTCACTACAAGAATCATTGTCCCGAATTAAAGAAAAGGAAGGAAACACACAAAGCATCAGTTTCCGAAGAAAGGGATCCCTCAAGGAAAGCCAAGCAAGACAAAACAAACTTCTTCTTCTAAGACAAGGTAACAATACTCTTCATAGTTCTTGTACATACCATTCTTTTTGGTACATATCTTGCATATCTATTTCTTAGAAAATAATATGTTCAAAGAGAAACTATACTTATGTAAGAAAAACAAGATAAGGACTATGACTATAATACAATTTGCAAGATAATCTGAAATTATAAAGAAACCTAGAAGAAGTAAAGATAGAAAGAAGTCAGCAATCAAGAGGAAATTGGAAAAAGATCTGTAACACCTTGCAGAAGACAATAAAGATGTAGACGAAAGTGTGGACTCTCCCAGATGGAGGGAGTCAATTATATATTACCAAAAGAAGAGCATGCATTCATACATGAAGAAAGGATTAGGAGGGAGATAATACTATGATCTATTGAATATGATGAAGTATATATCCATGGTAGCAGCCATGAAAGACAATACATGTCCAATTCAACCTCAGAAGAAGTCTTCTTCGAAGAGAAGATTTAAAGTATCCTTGGTTGTCCATCCACAGTCGTGATCCTGTGATGAAAGAAATAAATTGAATCTTTAGGGCATGGAATATACTCCATGGACCCAAGAGCTAAACATGAGGAAGAATATGAAGATTCCAAGAAAGAAAGAGAAGCCAGAACAACTAGTCATTGTATCAAGAATCACAAGATTTCCAGCCTGATATGAACTTAATAAAAGAAATCAATCACAGGAACTAAAATCCGTGATGAAGAAAAGTGTATGGAAGAATTATGAATGAAATCATTGCGAGATCTAGAACTAGAGGTTCTCCCAGATGGAGGAAGAAGACTATGATGATTATTTGTTCCAGTAAACTAGACATATCTCTACACGAGTCATTATATCATCCACAACATCCATGAGTTGGAGTTATACATCAGATAAATGCAAAGACTAATTGAACAAAGAGTGATGAAGAGCAACCTCAAGACTTTGAGGCATACCAGAAAGAGACCCCCGTATGCAGATGGAGAAAGACAACTTGGTGGAGAACCTCCAGTGCACAACAGAAGCGTGGTGAAGATTTTCTATAACAAAGATATTGTATCAAGATGATTACTCAGTAGATCAGATCTCATGATGACAGAAGAAGTGCCACATGGATATGTTCCATTTTTCCAACAATGATATACTCTATTATTTAGAGAAATATGAAGCCTTCAGAGAAAACCAGTGTTCTAGACTAAAGAAAATTTGAAATCAAGAATTACATTATCTATGATGAAGTCCAGAAAGGAGAAAGTGGTTCTCCAATACATATCTCCACAGATGAGCAGATAAGCAGACATTTTGGTAAAGCTTCTATCCAAGATGAAAGTTTTTTTTCACTCAAGATGGAGCTCGTGAAGACGACTTCCTTATTGAAAAAGGAAGATATGACTCCCAGGTTGGGAGGGAGAACTGATGTATTATTGATTGATGGACAAACATTTTTCAGTTTGAAGAATGGTCCAGGATGAGAAGATTCTTTCCTATTCAGAAAGTGGATTGAGATTTCTGACGGACAAGGATTTCCCATTGTGGTTAACATGGTAAATGGTCCAGATTGTTGATGTACCATAGAAAACGACTTCCCATTGTGGTTAACATGGGGAGTGGTCTAGGGAAGTCTCTCTTCTTGAGGGTTACTCAAGAAGATTGGCCAACCTCGCCGGACAACAATTTCTCATTGTGGTTAACATGAGGAATGGTCTGTTTTAGAGGTTGGTACAAGACAATATTTTCCTCTTGTGGTTAACAAAGGAAATGGGTCAGACGGTCGTTCCTTACGATGTATTCATTCTCTCCAGGTTGTACTTTTTTTAGTGCCAGAGGAATGGCCCAGGGTGGGGAATGGTCCAAGCTCAGCAATCAGGGATAGGCATTCCTTAGGGAAGATTCATTGTCTCCAGGTTACACTTTGTTTAGTGTCGGAGGAATGGCCTAGGGTGAGAAATAGTCCAGGCTTAGAAATCAGAAACAATCATCCTTCCTTGTTTGAGAAGAATAGGGAAGATAGCCCATTGTTGATGTTCTACTTTGAGGGAAGATATTGTTTCAAGATCTCACATATGTGAGTGAAAGATTGACCCAGATGATTTAGTTTATATCATAACATTGTTTCTGTGCAGGTTGATATCAGATGATTGTTATGAAGACTGTATGACAATAGATGTATACTACTGTGGTGGATGTGTTCCACTGTTCATGACTATACGTTGTTGGTCAAGTACTTGTTTACTACTTTGTGTGATAGTGTACCAATGGATTGTAGTTATGTACTACTATGGATAGACACAGTTGTGCTCTATTTTGTTTCGATTACCTTGAAGACTATCAACAGTTTGGAAAATTATTATCAACCAGATAAATGATTAAAGGACAGAGATTTCCCAGACAGAAAATGGTTCAGAACATCTACTCTTCTAAGACATATGTCTAGATTATAAGAATGACTCTTGTATCACTCTATGGTGTGAGTGACTTATCCATCATTATGTCTGATTACTCAGATGGAGTATGGTTTCAAGAGATGATGCAACTGATGACAACGATGGTGATGATGATGCTCATGATCTAGTCATGAGATAGTCTAGAAAACTATGTTGATGCTATTGGGTGAATGATATGTTTTTTGCTCAAGACCATTACCTGTAATACCTCCCTAGCTAGGAGGGAGTGTTGATATTATGGTAGCTGCAGGAGGTATTTACCTCCACGTGTAAACCTGACGACAATAGAATACTCCAGGCAGCAAGAAGAAACCCTAATGAGTTGGCTAATAACCCTAGAAGACTTTTTGGCTCAAGAAGATAATTTATATTAGGTTATTAGCCTCCAAGAGAAGAAGTCGGCCAGAAGAAATAATAATATACTGAATAGAAAAATACCCAGAATGAGAAGTCGGCCCAGGGTGTTAGCCATAATTAATATAAATACAGGAGGACAGTTCTCATTCTGGCAGGCAGTCTCAGAATTGCAGAGAATCAACTTGTGCACACTGCAATGCCCAGTCTTGTGTGCAAGTTTGGAGGAGAGTTGTCGGTGCAGCTGCTGCAACTAGTAGTTACGTTTTGTCTTGGACTATCTCTTGGCTAGGGTTCAGACTATCTGATCAACTCTTGTTGGTACGCTATCCTTGGGAAAAGGAGTGCTACCCTTTGTTTGGCTATCTAGCCTAGGGTTTTCTTCTAGAGTGATTCTCTATCAAGGTTAAGGTGCTCGGAGGGTGGCTTCGGCCTATGGTTGGGTGACAATAGATATATTTTCAATGGTAAAACAAGCACATCCATTATATTCTAACAGTCTACACACTTGATTTCGCTACCTCTTATGAGCTTTGTTTCTCTGAGGGTTTGTACACCTCGGGCACCCTTCCTCTACAATTCCCCTGAATGCTTGGAATCTTCAAACTTAGAAAAAAAAATCTATGTCCCTCCAATGCACTCCTTTCACTTGATCCCCTTAAGACTCTGAAGGTTTCTGACAACCTTTCATTCACTCCTTACACTCCACCAATTCACTCCTCAACACTTAGCTCAGTGTTGGCCCAATGCACACCTTGCACGAGACTTCTTCAGACTTCCCTCTCCCTTGATTAACTGTGCACTCCTTGCACTAAATCTATGCAAATTTTCAAGTTGTTTTCCCTCAACTTCAGAGTCAAACTTAACTCTACCTAGCCACTCCTTGCGGGCACTGTGCACTCCTTACACCAAATATTTCAAGAAGAGAAACAATTGAAACTTATGCAACTCCTAAAGATTCATTGACATAAACATGAAACAAAACAAGAAGAAAGATAACATCCATGCATCCAAATGAACTCATAAATAGAGAAAACCATACTAAAAATAGACAAGCATAGACAAGAATCTAATAGGTAGGAAAAAGTGCTTGTAAATTAACTGAAAATTCTTATGTACAAAGGTTTTACAAATGTTGGACTACAATAGAGTCTCATCCATCCTCCTCTCCTCTCTTTCTACACGCCCATCCACTAACTCTAAATTTCCTCACTCACTCACTAATTTTGGATACAATATCGTTTTTACAAAAGAGGGGATCCTCGAGCCTTCCCTCGAGCTACCTCATTAATTACATTTAATTTTATTTAATGGCCATCTAGTCTGAATCAGACCTAGAGCCATATGCATGTTAGCCCTTAAAGGTGAAATTACGCCTTACAATAACTTCTCATTTCAATCATATGAGATCACCCTTCCTAAGACTACAAACATTAACTTCACATTTAATTATATTAAAATTTTAAATGTGGGCTCAAAATTAGAAAGGACTGGTGTCTCCTTCCTTGGGATTCACTCCCTCTTAGTGCATTGATGAGATTTATTGATGGCACTTTATTGAGGTGGAGTCATGCTCCTGCATCATACGAAAAATTCATGAGCTCCTACTCATGGCTTCCCTACTGCTGTTGTTGAGATCCTCTTGGGTCCCAAACTCTGATGTGGAGTTGTCCATCTGCTCCTCTGTCATGTTGTTGTTGTTGTTGTTGTTTCCACACTACTTCTACAGGTCCTCATTTGTTCAACTTCCTCTTGTTGTTGACTGTCTCCTTTGCTAAATTCAACATCATCCTTCTGATCTTTTCAATCTCCTTGTCCAACTTTCTTACAGGCTAGCTTCCCCCTGTAGTCTACTCTGCTTCATTTCTTCTTTAGCACACTCCAACTTGACCTGTGGGATAAGTTGTCTTTGTGCTATCACCCTTTTCTCTGGGGCTTCTATCTCTTCATATAGATCAACAAATTCTATGTTGTCTATTGTTCTCTCTTCTATTGCAGGTTATAATTCTGCAGTCATCTCCTGCTCACCTTCATCTATGAAATTATTGACCAATTATACTGAATTCTCTTCTCTCATATGTTGGGAAGATTCAAATGTCTACTCATTATCCCCCTTCATGACACTATCAGCTGGTTGTCCCTCTCCTGTCACACCTGCAGTACAAAAATTGTTAGATTCACCAACATTTGGCCCCATGGCCTCTTTTCTGGATTCCTCCTGCATCACCACCTCACAATACCGAGATTGTCCAAATCCCACTCCAAGGGATATGATGATCCCTCCTACTATTAGAATGTAATTTTGATCCTCCTCTATCATCAGTCCCTTCTAATCTAAACTCACCTCTAAGTTCTTGATACTTTCATACAGTCTCATCTCCTCTTTTCCCACCTGACAACTTGCAAATTTAGTCCTTCCCTCTTGACATTCTGTGAGATCCCTCATAGATCTCTTCTCATTTCCCTCCTAGAAATATGAAATTCCACCTCCTCCCTCCTCGTAGTCTATGATATCTCCAACTAATATCATCTCATTTACCACCTAACAATTTGAAAGCTCATCTCTACCCTCCTAATAGTCTATGAGATATCTAGTTGATCTCTCCTCCTCATCACTGAGGTTTTATCCAACTTCTCGCTTCGAAATGCAAATGATATCCTTTGTGGCACTAAGGTTTTCAACATGCCTCAACCACTTCTTCAACACTTGGCGCTGCCTCTTGGTAACCAACTGTTGAATGGGCGATCTAACCCTTTGTTTCAAGGGCCATTCATACCTCCAATGTACCTGGGCTTCTTGCTACATATTCAATGTTAACCTTTTGAGCTCTGCTCTCATATCCTTGAGCTATTTGTCTCTCTTCTCTTTTCTCACCTACTGACGGTCTTTTATCTGACCCCGTTTTTGGCCTTCAATAGCCATCTTCCTCCTCTACCTTCAAGAACACAACTAGTTCATATCCTTCAACCCACCTGGTTGTCTACTTCTACTGCTCTACAATTGAGAGAATTAGTCTCTTTCTCCTACAACCCTCTTGGCGGTCTCTTGTCTACTACACACTTGCAAAAAAATATTCACAGAGCATCTCACTTTGCATTCTCCTTCTCATTTTCCTGTTGTCTACAGACAAAATCCTCTCTGATACCACTTGATGCAGACCCCCTCCCTATCCTGGAGCATGTTGACCTCCTGGTCTAAGGATCAATGACTTCAAGAGCTTAAAACAACTCATAGGCCTTTGCTGAGCCTTCAGAATAAAAACCACAGGCCAAAATTCCTTACTTTGGAGGAAAATCCCCTCTTCGAGTGTTCCTGCGTACATGATGCACCTACCAAGAGACCAGAGGCTATGACCAGAGGCCGAGTGATTGTCCCTGTAGAATTGAGGACTTCAGATCTCCCGAGCTTCAAGAGTTCCCACAAATAGACCCAACATTCCTCCCAAATGCTAAAATGGTGAATTGACGAACCACTACAAAGATCGATGGATGGAAGGACCAAACTAACTGATGGCTTGGATTTGATTCAGATATTCGGGCTTCGGGAGTCCTCGATGCTCCACTCTCGCTAACACTTGGAGCACTCACCTTTCAAATTTACATAGTTCGACATCTACGGCCACTATGTGATGTTGAACGGGCGACTCAGATCTGGCTTTGGACTTCGAGTGTTTTCACACTTCAACTTCTCACTTCCCCCGAACATCGGAGTAATAGAGTCTTCCTCCGCTCACCATGTACCCCCCTTTAGATCTACAACTAGGATGTGTCCCGGCCTTCAGGACCTTGGCGATCTCTCTCAACTCGTATTCTCTTTCGATCCTCCGAACCAATGGAATTTCGAAGGACTCTAATGGTTATCCCTTGCACAACTCTCCAATATCTGACAATTGTCAGACCCCTGGCGAACTCCGACTGGATATTTATCGTTAACACTTAAATAATAAAAACTCCTTCCCTTTCAAGGGACTCTGGTTGATAACCTTCCTAATATTTGATCTTCTCGAGGTGACTTGAATCTCAGACACCTCCTTCAAACATCAGAACTCGCTTGGACTTAGAAAAAAATTATAAGTCTCCTCCTATGCACACTTGAGTTCACTACCTCTTCTCAGCTTTGTTCCTCCAAAGATTTGTAGACCTCAGACGCCCTTCCTCTTTGGTTCCTCTAAATTCCTGGAAACTTCAAAATTAGAAAAATATTTCTAGGTCCCTCCTATGCACTCCTTGCACTTTTCCCCCTTGATATTTAGAAGGTCTCTTAGAACCTTTCATGCACTACTTACGCTCCATTGATTCACTCCTCAACACTTATCTCAGTGTTGTCTCAGTGGACACATTGAATCTTCTTAAACTAGGTTCAAGGAGATTCCATGTACAACATTTTCTACATAAATCACTATAAAACAAGAAAAATGCCTTATGAGATTCCTTAAAGTGAATAAATAAGTAAAATCTACAAAATACTCCCTTTCCAATTTTCTTTTCACAATGTGTCTCTCATACCTTTAGGAATGGCTTGTATTGTTGTTGGAGTAGTATGACAACAACCACCTATAAGGTTAGCACCATATTCTCATAACATCTTAAAAAAAATACCAAATTGTTCCTCACAAAAGAATTTGGAAGGAAGGCATTGCTTTCACTTTCCATCCCAAATCTCACCACTAATAGGATAAACCACAATATCTTTCTCAATTTCTTTTTGAAAAATTTGTATAAGGTCTTCAAAAAGATTTGGAGGAGAGAAAGTTATGCCAATTCCAACTACCTTTTCATGTTTCTCCATTCAATCCACCCAATCTCTAAATGTCTCACCGGATGATACATGTATGCCATCGATGACACTAAAGCATAACCAATATGGAACTTGGACATATTCTTCCTCCAATAATTCATAATTGGATTGGGATTAAAGTTTATTGAGGATAGTCTCAAAAGCCAATAATTATGGTCGTGTCTCAACAAGGACTTGTAAATAGACCCTATGGATATCCGTTAGCTTATCCAATTTCATATCTAACCCATAGTCCTCATTGTATTCTTAGCCATCTACTAATTAAGCCTGATAATTCCTAATGGAAGCAACAACTAATTCTTTGTTGTGTTCTTTTGTCAAGGCTCTTGTAATTTTGTATATTTTCCCAAAAAGAATCATGATCCTCACAATCCAAGTTCACGATATTCTTCAGCAATGACTCTCCTTTTTGTATTGAAATGTCTCTTGATGTAAACCCTAGGAGGGTATCGTGATAAGATGAAATAATCAGTACTTCAACACCAACACATAAATATTTAAAATGTACCTTTTTAGTGAGATGATGATTGGTGACGAGGCACAATGCACTCCAAAGAGGATCATTGATATTCCCTCCATGATTCTCTAGCTAAGTCCCTATCCCTCCATTCACCATTTTGTGTCCCCCCTCCCTCTTGATAAACTTTCAAAGGTGGAGAGACAATCGAACAACAAAACAATGATGTGGGAAAAACTCATCGGGTTTCAATACCCTTCTCACTATTCAAATACATTACAAATAAATTAATAATAAATAATGGATCTTTACCTAATATGAAGTAAAAAATAGTTTGACTAAGAGTTTAACTGAAGTTCAACTACATTCATCTTGGTGAGTTAGAAGACAAGGTGGAAAACAACAGGGATATTACTCTAACACTCCCCTTTAATCTTAGTCCTTACATTCATCAACACTTATAATACCCAAGTGATATCTTTGAAATTCAAAAACAATTCTTCCTAGTGGTTTAGTAAAAATGTCGGCTAGCCTTGATCCACAGAGTTGAAGAGAAGTATCACCATTACTGACAAGATCTCAGATGAAATTAAAGTGAGTGTCAATGTGATTTGTTTTCTTGTTAAATACATGATTCTTTGACAATGAAATGGTTAGGTTGTTTTCACATAATATAGGATTTGTCTCCTTTTCCAGATGTACCAAATCATTTAAAAGTATTCTCATCCATACTGCTTGGAAATATGTTGAACTTGCATCAACATACTCTATCTCTGTTGAATATATTACAACTATAGGTTGTTTCTTGGATTCCCATGAAATCATATTTGTTCCCAAATAAAAATCATAACCGTATGTGTTTTTCATATCATCTATGTTGTGTGCAAAATCATTGTGTGTGTACCCTGCAAGTGAATAATATTTAGACGTTTTGTACCAAAAGCCATCATTGATTGTCCATGCAACATACCTTAGTATTCATTTTCAAAATTTCTAGTGAAAATACTTAGGAGGTTCCATAAACCTGGAAATAAAGCTTGTTGCAAACATTATATCAGTTCTAGTTGTAGTGAGGTACATGAGACTACCTACCAACCTCTTATATAGTATTGAAACAATTGTTGAGCCTTCATCTTGTTTCTCAATTTCATTCCTAGTGCTATAGGAGTATCTTTTGGCTTGCATTCATCCATGTTAAACCTTTCCATAATGTCTGTAGAATACTTTTGTTGAAAAAAAAAATACCATGGGCACATTGTTGAATTTCAAGTCCTAAAAGGTATTTCATGAGTCCAAGATTAGTCGTCTCAAATTATGTTTTAATGGGAGCTTTAAATTCTTCTAACATCATATTACCTATATAAATCATATCATCAACATAAAGACAAACAATGGGGACTTTTCCATCTTGATTTGTCTTTTTATAAAGAGTGGGTTCATTATTGCTCTTATTGAATCCAGTGTTTATTAGGTAAGAGTCAGTCCAACTATACCAATCGCTTGGAGCTTACTTCAAGCATACAATGATTTCTTCAACTTATACACTTTATCCTCTTTTCCTTTAACTTCAAAACCAGGTGGCTGATCCACATAGACCCACATAGACTTCTTCTTGCAATATTCCATTTAAAAAGGCTAAATTTGCATCTAACTTGTAGAATTTCAATTTGTTTTGAGATGTAGTGGCTAAAATGGGTCTCCTTACTATATCTAACCTTTCTACATGAGCAAAGGTTTTTCTCCATAGTCTATGTTAGGTTGTTGAGAGAAACCTTTGGAAACTTGCCTTGACTTCTGCTTCTCTATTTTTCCTTTTTCATAAGTTTTGTATCGTACACCCACTTGAAGCCTAGGCTAGATTTATTGTTGGAAGCTCAACAAGGTCCCAAGTCTTGTTCCTTTCCATGGCTTCAATTTCCTCATTGATGGCTTCTACCCAATATTCCTCTTTTATTACTTCTTCAAAGAAGGTTGGTTGACGAGATAATAATGGAAAATGAGATTGTTTCTCAATGTCATAATTTTTCTCATAGATTTTCCTTATGCTTCTTGTTCTCTGATTTTTTGTAGAGGTATATGATCTGTTGTTAGAATAAGAACCATTTCTAGAGTGTTCTTCCTATCTTTGTACCCATAATATTGGAAATCTTGGGGGATTTGTTTGTTGTTCTAAACTTTCAATTTGGTTATCAATTTGTCGCATTGGATTTTGGATGTCCAATGTCACATTTTATTAATCACTCTATGATTTATTCTCAATGAATTTGACATCCCTACTTACCATAAATTTCTTGGTGAATGGATTGTATAATATCTAGGATTTTGATTGCTCATCATATGCCGTGAAGACACATTTTTCACTCCTATTGTGAACATTCCTTCTTGGCTCTTTAGGGATATGTGAAAAAGAAATGAAATCAAAATTTTTGAAGTGAGAAACATTTAGTTTTGTACCACTCCATGCCTCTTGAGGTACTTTATCCTTTACAATTATTGTTGGAGATATATTTAGGACGTAAATTGAACAAGAAACTTCTTCAGTCCAATAGTCATTGGAAAAATTGTTTTCTTTGAGCATACTTATGGCCATGTTCATGATGGTTTGATTCTTCATTTCATCCACTCCATTCTACTATGGAGTATATCTAGTTGTAGTCTTCATTTTTTTTTATACTCGTGTAACACGAGTAGATTCTCATCTTCTACCACTATAACCTCGATGTGTGTCCATAAGTCCCGCAGGCATGGGGCACGGGTAAATCAGGGTGAGAATCAAACTTGAGGCCTCCTTTACATATTTCCTCCCATTACACGACTCGGTCTACACCCCTGTGGGCTAGTTGTAGTCTTCATATGATGCCTTGTTGTTTACAAAAATTTGCAAAACCTTTTGATTTGTATTCTCCGCCTCCATCTAACCTAAGCACTTTAACATATTTTCCACTCTATCTTTCTACTTTAGCTTTAAATTCTTTGAATTTTGAAAAAGTGTCAGACTTATTTTTAGGAAAATAAATCCATATTTTTCTACTAAAATCATCAATAAGGAAATAAAAACTACCACCAATGGATTGGGTTTGCATTGGTCCACTGAGGTCTATGTGAACCACTTGTAAATGTTCTTTTTCACTATGGGAGGATGTTGGAAAGTTGTCTCTCTTATTCTTTCCAAGTATAAAACTTTCACAAGGACTCTCTTGTTCATTAAAAAAAGGAAGACCTTTTACCATTGAATGTTTTTGAAGAAGACTAAGGATTATAAAAGAAACATGACCAAACCTAGCATCACATAAGAGAGTTTCATCTAACAATTTGGTCACCTGCTTGGGACAAATTGACACTTCTTAAATTTAATTGAAACATCCTATTCTTGGTCATTTGTATTTTTGCGATGAGTTTCCTATTGGGTGGTTTTTCTAGAATTAAGCATGTATAGACTTTGAATAAGACATCATAGCCATTCTCCATCAATTTTCCTACACTTATCAGTTTGTGTTTAAGGTTTGGTACATAATATACATCATGTATGTCTTTCTTTTGATTTTGTTTGGATAAAATAGATACAATACCTTTTCGTAGAGATTTAACTTGAGAATCATCACCTAGAGTAATTTCATATTAGATAGTAGTATCCATGTTAAAAATAAAATATTTTTTACCTCTCATGTGACTGCTACAACCACTATACATCAACCAAAAGTCCTTGGAGTGACCTTGTTCAGAGGTATGGCATGAAATAAACATTTCTTCAAAATTTTGTCCTTCATTGTTGGAGACATTTGATCTTCCTTTGTTTTGATTTGACTACTTCTTTCTGCATTCACTCTCATAGTGACCATACTTTCTGCAATAATAGTATTGAATTCTAGATTTGTCTATTCATTTTCTCCCTCTTACTCTTTGATTCCCCTCTTACTCCTTGATTCTTGAGTCTGACGATTGTTGAGACTATCCTGAGTGTTCTTCTGTGTGTCTATATTCTATGCTATGATTACCTTTTCCTCTTCCTCTTTGATTTTTCCCTTTGTTTCCTCCCCCTCTGCTCGAAGAGTTTTGAGTGTTGAAAGAATGTTCCATAGACCCTTATTATAAGTTGAGTCTAGTTTCATGTGATGGAAGTGATCCAATCATTTATTCTACTTGGAAACTAGACAAATCTTTAGATTCTAGAATGGTTGTTACAACAATTTCAAATTTCTTGGGCAAGCTTTAAAGGAATTTCTCAAAAACCCACCGATCTTCAATCTATTCATCATTCATCATGATCTGATTTATAATTCCCATGACTGAGGTCATGAACTGATCATTGGTCTTAGTCATCTTCATGGTTTCAAACTGAGTTCTGACCGAGGTCATGAATTGGTCCTCGGTCTCAGTCATCTTCATGGTTTCAAACTAAGTTCTTAAAGTCTAAATCTTTATTGTCTTCACCTTATCAAAATGTCCCACTCTTGTTTTTCTATGTAAGCACTAGTTATTTTTGAGAAAATAGAAGCATCAATAATACTTGGCCTTGTTTTCTCTCTTGCTTAATTATGTATGAGAATTTCTTTGTGCATTTTTCATGGCAACCAGATATGTTGCGAGTGGATTCGTGTTGCCATTCTCTATTGGTTCCCAGCATTCCTGATCTTGGAGGAATGATTTCATCCTCGAGGACTAGAACTGATAGTTCTTGCCAACCAGAACTAGTCCTTGGGTTGACCCTAAATTGGTAGAGGAAGCCATTAGAAAAACATTTTGTAGAACTATGGATTTAATTAAAAAATACCTTTTTCTGAGCTCAGCTTCTTCCCTCTATGGGATTCATGTCTCACACCCCTTGAACTCCGACTGAAATGATAAAGGTGGTTTATCCTATTCCCCTTTGCATGTCCTTCATCGAAGGCTCAATATAGTGACTACGACCCCCTTTGAAAGAGACCGGAAACAACTCCCTCTTTATGTTTCAACAACATTGGCGAATTCCTCTTATATATAAATTTTTATCTTGAGTAATAGCCTCCATGGCAGCGGATCTCTTGAAACAAACTAGCGATGCTCCAAGCCAATTGGTCGCACGAGGGATCTTTCATAACCCTCAAACTTGTGAAGAGTCTCCTTAAGTGAAAATGGAGTGGGATTTCTAGTTCATCCTAGATTCGAATCTGGCAATGGCAGATGTTGTATGGGAATTTCAGGTTACCCTCTAGTTCCATAGGGCTGGGGGTACTGGGCCCCAACCATTGTTTTTCTCTTAAATAAATCTGGATATCGAGCTTACTTTGCTGGCGTGTGGAGGGGCATTTCATCTTTAGCATTCCCTTCAACCTTCCATCCAATATGACTTCGTCGACGATTTGGGAAGTAAAAAGCAGAGCCATCAAGATAGGTATCCAACATTGTCACTTCCGAATCATATTCATTAATGGAGTACCTGACAATGAAAAATCACATTCTCATATTTTAGCAGAAACTTTCTATGACGGTAGGTAAAAATAAATCCATCATATTTTAGCATAGCGAGTGCTCTCTCCCAACAATTCGAAGACGATTGCGACAATGGAACTTTATAGAATGGGGCAGGCTTAAAAACCTTCTTACTTTCACAGTGATCCTGGATCTAGAATTGACTGTACGTTTTTAACTTTCGACCAGTTCGTGTATTCAACCAACACTACACTCAACAATTTCCAGTCAGTATCGACTACTGCAGCAAGTCGAAGATTTGGCCATAGGTAAATTGTCCGATCACTAGCCAAATGACGGACCTCTTCAAACTTTCTTTAGACGAATTGATTCGACAACATTTTCGTTGTTGATTCTTTTCTTATCAATTCGATATGATACAGGAACATTTTTTCTCATGATTGATTTTCATTCTCGTACTTAAAGCTTTGAAATAAACCTTTTCTAATTCTATTAGAATCAACATCCTCTTTTCACGAGCATCCTCAACAGCGATCAACCTGGTAATCTATCTCCTTTAACAAGACATCAGTTTGCAGATTTTCTTCATCTTCTCATAATTTTTTATGCATTCTTATGTAGGATGGGTTTCTTTGCAATCTTCAGGGAATCAACATCCACAAGCGAGCAGTGTTCAATGAGCATCCATAGCATCCACATCAACCTTGCAGGTCTTCTTTCTCTTCCTATCTCTCCATATTTTTCAGGTTCAGACCACCCCCCTTCTGCTACTACTGTCACCGAGACCGAATGAAGGAGGCAACATGCCACAATTGTGATCTTCTCGATTGTATGGGAATTCA
>ML820682.1:51110-88560 GCA_009831015.1 Picea engelmannii
AGTACCCATATATTTTACTCTGAGTTGTTAAGTGTGTTTAATTCTGGTTAAATGCATTTGTTTTTAAATCCATGTAATGAATGGTAAACCGAGAGGTTGGGTGAACCTGGGTAGTGAAGGGTACACTACAAATTGGTATCAGAGAAATTGGTACACTACAAATTTTTATCAGAGCAATTGGTACACTACAGTTTTCTTTCTTGTCTATTTTTGTTTGATAGGGTAGTTGCTTATCTATTTACTTGCTTTAATAGGATAGCTTCTTATTGAATTTGAGTAGGTTAATTAAAGTATTTTATTGTTGCTATTGATTATTAGGTAGATAGATTGCTATTGATTATTGTCATGATTAAGTTAATTTTGTTCAAGTAGGGTTTTCATTTTCTTTCTTAGAACAATCCATCGATCCTTTGTTCAAAAGTTACTTAGGATAAATAGTTTAAGTTTATTGATAGGGTTTTATCATTAATAGTCTTTACTTAAGTAGATTATTCCTTAGATAGCCCATTTATTTAATTAGACTATACTACCTCTATCCTTTCTACCTTGGCACATATAGTGCTACAAATCTAAGTTTACTTACCTCGGGTTGACAATTTAATTGAGGGTTTTTAAGTGTTTTTTAATGCATATAGAACACCCATCATTTTTGGCGTCATTTTTGGGGAGTTGTCTCAAGGTAGGAATCAGATCATTTCTAAACCTTATCATTAGTTTGGTGGAGGGGGAACTTTAAGACGAGAGGTAAAAACCTGTGCATCTGTTATAGTAGGTTCCCCCAAACCCAATGGTAGTTCTTCTTTTTTTTTTGTTTTCTTACATGAATAGACCTAAAGACTGAAAACCTAGATATATTAAATCTAAATCATACCTTTCAACCAAGGTTCCTTCCGATATTTTTGGGGGAAGGAACATTCCACTTATAAATTTCGCAGATCAATATCGAAAAAGAGGAGCTAGCTCAACCGAAAGAGCTAAAGTTGTCTTTGAAGAGACTAAGACAGGGAGAACTATAGAATAGAAAACTGAAGCATCAATAATAGTGGAACAAGAGGCAAGACCACTCGAGCCTTCTGTAGAACCAAACAATACAACCTTTGTTTACTTACCACCATCAGGAGATCCTAACTTTGAAGACATCATAGACCCTCGACAAGTGAATACCTTGTTTGATAGTTCAGCCAACATAATTGTCTCTCAAATTGACACAAACACTTTGGCACCAATAATCTCAACTGGTTCGAGTAGAGTCTGAGACAACCAAATAGTAGGAAGACCTTCCCATCAAAGGGATACCTTGTTCTCTTCAAGAATAAACCCACTCAGGTACTCTCTTTTTGGAAACCAAAACAATATGGATGATCGGGAGGATCACAAAAATGTAAGACACAAGGAGGAAGAAGAAGATGGAAATCAAATCGAAACTACCTTCAGGTTTCCAATTTTGGACACCACCCCAAATGTCAATATGAAAAATGTTCCCCTCTCAACACTGCCCACCTTTTACGGTAAAAGAAGTGAATATCCATACACCTTACTATTTGATTTCGACATCTTGTGTAGGAGCTACAACTACTTACAAGATGCCCAAAAACTAAAACTCTTTCCTACAACCTCAAGGACTCTGCACTAAGATGGTTCATGGGGTTGGGAGAATCCAGTATTAGGTATTGGGAAGCCATGAAAGATATATTTCTTAAGAAGTACCAAGACTACTGCAAGACCAAAGAATATCGTAACGATATTTTCAAAATCCAAAAATTAGAAGACGAGAATCTCGAGGATTATATGGAACGGTTTTCAAACATCTCCTAGAAGTCAAAATACCATGACCTCCCAGAGGATGTAGTTAGGGCTCTTTTCCTTAAGGGAATTTTAGAAGAACACCTAGAGATTCTTAACCTAATGGAATCAGGTGACATCTTGCATAAACAATTTACCGAAATATCTGAAATGTGTAAGAATTACTCAAGGAGTAGAGCTAAAAAAGGAAAGAATGTTCGAGATCCTTACAGTAGAAACTTAAAACCAGTTATTTCAGGTGGTATCACAAGAGCAGAGATAAGGAACCTTTTAGAGAACTTCAATATGGATATCTTAAGCACAATAGGTTCCCAGTTGGACACCCTAACAATTAAAAAGAAACAGGAGGAGGAAAATGAAGGAATGAGCATATATTTCCCAAGATGTAGGAGGAATCATTCCTCAAGAGAATGCCCATTAGATAACATTTCAGTTTGTGGATTTTGCATTGAATACCATTCAATTGAGAAATGTCCATCATTTCCCAATTTGTTATCCATCTATAGGAGTGGGGATCTTGGGAAATATTCTTATGCACCTATGAGGCCATGGAAGCCTAGGAACCAACCTACATACCCAGATCCACAATCTCAAGTTCCACCCTATTATCAACAACAACAACAGTGGAAGTCACAAAGTTGGAAAAACTGGTCTACACAGTACCAAAATCATTGGCTTCAAGGATGGATAGGAAGGAATAACCAAGGGAACCCTCAAGCTCCACCAGTCCCTATGTCCAACCATCCTTACCATGAATTTCCATTAAACATCCTGCAACTTCTGCCAGGTTTTGTTCCACCACCCTTACCTCCTATTCCATAACAACAACTGCAACAATATCAGAATGCAAGCTTCCCGAGATTAACATTATTACTGACACAACCAGTGCCCAACCCGAATAACAAGCCAACTCAACCTCTTCATAATGTTGGGTTACAAGTTACCCCTTGTTCTTGAATATTTTTTGAATTATCTACTGTACATATGTAAATAATTTTGAATTTTGTTGATAAGCAATTCTAGAGATTTCTGTAGGTATTTATTTCACCAGGAGTACAGAGGTTCAAGGAAATATAAATGAAGGATTTTTCTTCAAAATATGGCTATATTTGAACCTTGTTGTCTGCTAAGAATCAAATGAATATAGACTTGTTGTAATTAGCCATACTTTTGCAAAAATTTTCATCTTCTCTTTTTTAAGGCATTTAAAAAAAACCAGTTGCTCTTGAAAATCTCCACCACTATATAAGGAAGTGATACCGTAACCATCAATCTTAGAGGTCTCTGGTATAGTTTTTCCAAGAAACCTGAGTAAGTTAGTAAAGTATCTTTATTAAAAATTAACAAGGAGGTTTGATTAGTGGTTAGTCATGGAAACATCACAATAACTTACAAAAGAAGAAAGTGAGATCATCATAGAGATACCTTTCTATTATTTCTCAATGGTACCATCCACTACACACTAAATAGCTTGACTATATCATATATTTAGATAGGCCACGTCCTCTTAAGTACCCCTTACATCAAGACAATCACTAAGGAATATAACATAAAGTCGTCTTCTAACATAAATACCATCCCAATTAAAAAAAAAAAAAATTAGAAAGAAAAAGTTGTGTCGGAGTTGTTCCCCCATCTTCTTGCACAAAGAAATCTTATACTAAAATCTTAAAAGATGAGGGCAAGTATCTGAGGGTGTAAGAGGCTAACCCACCAAGATACTGAACAAGTCTACTGGCAGTGGCTACCGGCCTATGGTATGACTAGGTAAACCTGTCGGAGTATTGAACAAGCTTGCTGGCAACAGGGCATTCTACCTAGCCAAGATAGTAATTTGACAAAAAATAAATAATAAATTTAAACTTGTCCTGATGTATGACATTACTTGTAGACAAATATGACATGAATTACACATGGTTAATCTAAGGTTAATGAACTCAATAAACTTGCCATTGGGAACTAACTTTGAGACTATCTTGAAACTCTCTCACCTACTTCTTCTTATCTATATATAGGATCTCTTATCCTATAGGTGGGGCCATATTATAACTGTCTCGTCAAACCAATCTGTGAAATTTATCTCTACTCTTAACAAGATGTAAATCTTCGGCTATTGGGAGAACTCATTGGTTTCGTATATTTTTTTGATTGTGAGGTGTCACAATACTTAGGTGTGGGGGAGGAGTTCATGAGTTGACAAATGATCATTGCCTAGAGAAGTAAATCTTTGTAAAAAATTATGTATTTTTTTCATGATACAGGTTATTACATCAGCATTCATTTTATTTTTCAAAAGCTAATCCCCTATGTGCTATAAATTGTTGTACATACCCTTAAAAGAACACTTTATTGGTTTATTTTTCGTTATAGGCTGTTCATCATAGGATTGAAATTACATGTCTTATGCGAGTAGATTGAATAAGAATGGTGGCAAAATCAACAATAATAGAGCACTCTTCCTCTGCTCCTAATCATTGTGACTATCAAAACCATTCCAAGATTGCAGTCTATCCATTACAAGAGGTAAAAATGAATTTAGCACAGAGGTGCCATATGGAGTGTCGTATGAGGTTCCATATGAAGTGTCATATGAGGTGCTGAACAAAGTGCCATATGAAAATATACACCAGTAACTGTACACAATTTCAGGTAACCAGGATTCAATGGCATTTAATTGAATTAGTTCATGGAAATCAAGATTAAAGATGCAAACCTTAGACATTGTCATGATCAAATGTCCAAGTCAAAGTAATTGGGCATTGATTTAACTTCTTATCATTATGATTGCCCCCAAAAACATGCCATTAAATTCAAAATCGCTCACACATGGCAACTCATGCATGCATGTGTGCAACTATTTCCACCCTAGGTGTAGTCCAAAATGGAATTGGGTTATCCCATTATTTCTCACACTCACCTATGCTCATTCCAATTCACCTCTGATCATTTGTGTTTGACCATATTTTTAAACATGGTCAACCTCTATTCATTTCGTTCTTCTATTCAATTGCGATCGGCCTTTGCATAATCGTGCTCTTCCTTGGCCCGATTGCACCCTTTCTCTGTGAATTTCACCCTCTTTCCATTCTTTACACACCATCACGATGCCCAAAAGGTATGATCCCTCTTCCAATGAAAACCTCTTCTCCATCCCTGAGTTTACACAGTGCAGGGAAGTATTTTTGTGTGCAGGTCGGGGGTCATTTTTGTCCCACTTGCAGGGCCACGATGATGGAATATCAATGCAATTTTCCCTTGGTTTTGATGGGAAGACAATGCGCGTTGGGTCTCTCACCTTTGTGGTTTCATAGGAATCCATAGATGAAACCATGAAGCTTCCAGGAGTGGGGGATAGATGGTTTAAAAACCATTGGTTGCTACGATCAAGCTATAACAAGGCTTTTAAACCAGAATTCCATAACATCTCCGGAGCTAAAGGATACTTTAAGGAGTGGATAAAATAGGAGCTAATCAACCCTCTCATAGTCATCACGAGGTTGATTACATGTGAAGGTAGATATTCCATCTTTAAAGCCTATCACTTTTGATTGTTAGCTCACTTTTAGTTCAATAAACCATTGAATTTTCCCTTCTACATTTTAAATATCTTGGAGATGATTTCTTCTCAAGTGAGGAAGAATGTAACCAACCCCCACAATAGACTCTTTCATCATGGCCTTATCAAACTCCTTGTTTTAGCCGAATTGGAAAAACAGGGGCAAACTTGGGATGAGTTCATTTACCAATTTCCAAACCCTCACTTGACAATCAATACTATCAAAAGACATTGGATTTAAGGACTATTTCTCCATCCAAACCCCACTCTTGGAAAACTTGAAACCCTCCTTCACAAACGATTTATTTTCTAGAACAAAAATCCAAGAAGCTTGTTGATACCCCTACAACTCCATCGGGAAAAAATACCAAGAAACCTATTGCTAACCCTCTGATGCCTTCAATATCTCTTGATCCTACACCCAAAAATCTACAAGAAGTAATTCAACAAGACTTTCCTCAAGTTACCACGAATAGGAGAGGAGCTAATCGATGTCATAGAGGAGTTCTTCGAAAGAGTACACACAATCCAAGAGGAAAACCTTATGCAAAACCCCTGACTACTTCGGACCGTATCCAAGTGTCCTTCGATCTTGAAAGACCTCACAAAAGAATTATGGAAGTATCTGTAGACGAATTGAAGTATCAAAGGAAGACAAAATCTGAACCTACTTCTCCTCATCAACCCCCTATTACTCCTACCTCAAAGATGCCTACCCTAGGTCCTAATAATGATAGACTCTCTACATATTTCAAGGGATCTAAGTCTTCCTCCGAGATATCTGATCCTACTCCAGCCATTGAGAAATTACAACAAGAGAATTTTCAGCTGCCCCAACAATTGGAAGTTAGGAAGACTTTGGACACACATATTCACCATGATAGTGCAATCCTCCAAGAAAAGGTGAATTCCCTTCAAAGGTTGTTTGACGAGATGACCAAAGAAAACCGCAACCTCCGGGCACAATTGAAGCAACACAAGAGGCACAAGACAAAATCTTCACAGCAAGAAGGGTAAGCTTCTTAATATGATCCTCCTCAACAAGCTTAGTAATGAGGGCAAATTCCTTTTTGTTTGCAGTGGGACTTGCAAAATCTTAGGTGTGGGGGTAATGTTGGGCCCATGATATGGTTAATTTAATGACAATAATTAGATCCTTTTTGGCCAAATGTGTATATGCATTTTCCTATTTTGAAGAGTTTTTGTGTTAAATCGTCGTGGTTCATACTAGTTATGTATGATTTATATTTATGACGGTTTTGAGTATAATTCATCATGTTTTAATGATTTTAGGAAACTAATTCATGTTCTTTGTGTCACAAGGAAAAATCATAGGTCATTTTTGCATCCGACACTCTCTCTGGTACTTCATCCAACACTATTATAGGAAACAAACTTAAATATTAATTTTTCGGAGCATGAAGTGGAATATGAAAATTCCAGAAAATGAGTTTTGTGCATAATATGCCCAATTAGGTCCTTCATGGGACATTTCGTGAAATGATGAATGGATTGAGAGTAGTTCATGGTTTTCAATTCGGAATCTGGTACTCCATCCTGCACTAAAACCGTGGGAGAGTTGGCAGTTATCATATCAGAAACCAGTGATGGAAAAATTAGCGACATGGGTTTTATTCATGCTCATGGCCTCCAGCTACTGAGCTTCTAAAAACTCATATTGGATTGTTATGCTGGGCAATTATTGGCTCGCCTTGTTTCTAGAAGTCACTGGCGGTTAAAATGCATTGAATGCAATTTGTTGTTTTTAGAGGAGGTCGACCCTCCCATTGGTCGACCTCTCATCTTTTAAACCTATAAATACCACCTCAGTGGTCAGACAAAGAGTGTTAGATATAAACAGGATAGTTCAACTCTATTTTTCCATTTTCAGACATATTTTGCTAAAACTGTGTAAAATTTCATTTTTCATTAAAATGTTGAATTCATGTTTCTTGAGCTCATGATTCATCTTTGAGGAGTAGCCACGAGGTGCTTGGGAGGCCACCATCAGTCTCGATGAATATTTAGTTAGTTTGCTTGTGAATTTGAATAGTGTAATCGTCATTTTGTTTATTTCTTGTACATGATTTTTTATTCTGTTTATTTAGTGTATAAATTGTTGTTCATAATTTAATTAGTTTAGTTCAGTTTTGTAGGTTATTATGGAGGCTAGTGTTAATATGTAATGATCTGTTAGTTGATAGGAAATGAACTTGCAAGTTCTTATCTAGTAACCCTGTGTGTAATTAGATGATAGCTAGATTTTTCATATGTTGAAATAGAGTTTAAAACAAAGTTTTTAGTTTATGGTTTCTTTGACAAGTTTTGGTGGATGGATAGTTATTAGTTTTTAGTGTTTAATTCTAGTTTGATTATCTAATTGTTATTTAGTTGTGTTGATCTAATTGTCATTTAGTTTGCTTATTTATTTTCTTGTCATATGATGAAATATGAATAGAATTTAATTTATGTTTTATGAGTATTTTCCATTTGCAATTTAATTTGCTGAAATAGGTTTAGTCTAGTTTACTTCATGCAAATTCTTTTTCTAGATCTAGGTTGCATTTTCAATTCAAGGTTTATTATTGAGATTAGTTTTCAGGTATGAATCTAAGTAGTATGAATTTTCTTAATTAGCATAGAATGCAATTGAATTTACTAGAATAGTGTTTTTATACTTTTGATGATTAATGCATGATTGAATAATCACATGGATATGAAGGATAGTTGATGTTGCTTCTGTAATGGCTAAGTTCTCATTGGATTGTATAATTCACACTTTTCACTTTGCTATCAAAGTTAATATTGAGTTTATCCTCTTGAGTTATCGTTAATTGTTAAATTCCATCGTGATATCATAAGACACCAGAGACATAACCATCAACACTATATTTGAGTTTCCTTGCTTTTGTAGACTAAAAGATAGTTTCCTTGCCTTTGTATATTAAAAGACAGTTTCCTTGCTTTTGTAGATTACAAGATAGTCTTCTTTCTTTGGTAGATTAAAGAATAGTTTTCTTATCATAGATTAAGGAATAGTTGTTAGTTACTTTCATTGTCATGATTCTTTGAATCCAGTAGGTTAAGATTTCCATTTGTAAAATAGAAGTAATTGTGAAGTTTAATTTAAGAATAGAGTTCACTTCCCTATTAGCTTGATTAGTTTCTTATTGAGTAATATTGATTAGTTTAATTGCTATAGAATTTATCATAGGTTAGTTAGTTGTTTGATTTCTTGTCTATTTTGCTTTGATAGGGTAGTTGTTTGTCTATTTACTTGCTTTAATATGATATTTGCTTATTGAATTTGAGTAGGTTAATTAAAATAGTTTGTTGTTGCTATTTCTTATTAGGTAGATAGCTTGTTTTTGCTTATTGTCATGATTAAGTTAATTTGCTTCAAGTAGGGTTTTCATTTTCTTTCTTAGAACAATCCATCGATCCTTTGTTCAAAAGTTACTTATGATAAATAGTTTAAGTTTCTTGATAGGGTTTGATCATTAATAGTCTTTGCTGAAGTAGATTAGCCCTTATATAGCCCATTTGTTTAATTAGACTATACTACCTCTAGCCTTTCTTCCTTGGAACTTATAGTGCTACGACTCTAAGTTTACTTTCCCCAGGTTGAAAATTTAATTGAGGATTTTTAAGTGTTTTTAAGTGCATATAGAGCACCCATCAACTGCCATGTTGTGCCATCTTATGTCGTGTAGGTTTTTAATGTGTTAATATTGTTCATTAATATGTCGGATGATGTGACAAGGTTGTCATTATTAATTGTAATGTATATTTCCTAATGCAACAAAAACCAAATTTTGGTTGTCGTAACGGAGGGCCGTTACAAACAAATTCATTAAATGATAAAAAAATTCTCCACAATCATAGGTACAGTCAAATATCACACCCTTCATTTTTAAAGAATTAATTGGGTGTGAAATCTTTGAAAAAACCTCAATAAATGCTATGTAGTAAACTTCAAGCACCGTGAATGATCTCACCTCTTAGACATTCTCTGGTGTTGGCCATCCTTCACTGGAATTTTTGTTCTCAGGGTCCATTGCTATCCCTTCCTCTAAAATGATATGGCCCAAACAATGTATCTTCCTTTGATAGAATGAGAACTTGCTCAATTTTACATATTGTTGATGCTCCCTTAATGCTTGTAGCACCATCCTCAATTGCTACTCATTCTCGTCTTCATACTTTTACTAGATAAGTATGTGATCCAAGAAGACTATGACAAACTTTTCCAAGTAATTTATGAAAATACCATTCATCGAGCACATGAAGACAATTGTTTTATTTGACACACGAAATTGAACCATTGTAATCTCATAATGGCCATACCTTGATCTAAATGTTATCTTGTTGATATATTCTTCTTAATCCTAATCTAATGATATCCTAACCTAAGTTCAATATTGGAAACTATCTTTGCATCTTGCATTTGATAATAAAATCATATATTCTTGGTAAGGGATACTTTTTCTTCACAGCCACCTTATTCAATTGCATGAAATCAATGCATAGCCTCAAGGTTCCATCCTTATTTTTCACAAATAATATTGGGACACCCTAGGGTGACACACTTGGGGCTGTATATACCCCTTCTTCAAAATTTGTTCAAGCTGCATTTTCAATTCCTTCAACTATGGAGTACTCATCCTATAAGGATTCTTGGACACCGAGGTTTCTCTAAGAAACAAATTAATGCAGAAATCAATAACCCTCTTTGGTGGAAACAATGATATCTATTTAAATACATCCTAAAATAATTTTAGGACATCATAGCCTTTAATACTTGGCACTTTATCCTTATTTTCCTCTTTCATATGAGTTGCATAAATTTGGCATCCTTTCCCAAAGTTTCTTTTTAGCTGCAAGGATGAAATTTCTTTGATTGATACTACCCTTGTTATACCCTTAACTATTATTAAGTTTCCTTCCTTGTCAATACAAGTAAATTCCTTGTTGTACAAATCTAAGATAACATCATTCTTTTCCAACAAATCCATACCAGTTAGGAAATCATATGAACCCAAAGGGATGATGTTCAAATCTACCCTTTTTATTAGTCCATTAATGTCCATTGGACAATCTTTAACCAACTCATTGATTATTCTTTAAGCTCATATAGCTAACTAAACCAACCAAGATTTCCCATGATTTATTCTTTGCAAAATCTCTCTACAATATTAGGATCAATGTAACTATGGTTAGCTCCTGAATCAAATAAAAGAGTTATAGGTTGATCATTGATTTTACCTTCCACTTCAATCATGTGAGACTCAAATTCATCTTCTTTATTTTCCAAGGCTACATAGATCCTTGGCATGTTTTTTCCCATGTCCTCAACTATATCAACCCATTATACATTGTGGATAGTCTTCACTCTTTCATCTCTATGAGGGAAATTTTTGTACATGTGATCTCCCTCAACCCCAACATTTAATAGGTTACTTCCTTGGCCTCTTACCCAACATTTTTGACATTGTGGGCTCATTTTGAATTGGTTGTCCCTCAGAACTATTTCTGAAGAATGGTAGCTTGTATCCTTTCTTTCTTTGTTTAATCTTATCTTTCTTCATGTCAACCCAAGATCTATGCAAGGTTGATCCTCCTCTATGTTGATCATAAATGCATTTCACTATCCTTATTGCTTCCTCTAATGTATTGGGATCATCATAGTGTATCTTGTCACCGCAGATTGAAGGTATCCCACTCATGAACCTTTGAGTATTGACCTTCTCATCCTCGATGAAATCAACATAACTCACCAGTGCTAAGAATCTTCTCTCATGCTCAACCATGGTCGTGCTCCCAATATTGAGTTCAAATAAATCCTTCATATTCCTATCGTAATAAATCTTGGGAAATTATGTATTCTAAAGATACTTTTTGAACTACCTCCTAGTGATATTCTCCTTATCAATGTACTTTACTTGCACGTCTGGTCCCACCACATTGATTATTTTCACTTGAGTTGGTAAATTACAATTCTACAAATTATATAAATATTGTTGGGAGGCCTCTTAGGCCCTTCTAATTAGTCATCATACATTATACACTAGCACAAGAATGTATGAATATATGTAATGAAGTAAGTAAATTCACATAGAGGATAAATGTAACCTAAAGAAGGATTACTTGGAGTTGGTACAACTACTCTAACTATCCCTCTATTGTATAAATGCTTAGGCCCCTCTAATAAGTCATCATTCATTATAGATTAGCATAAGAATGTATGAATAAATGTAATAAAGTAAGTAAATGCACATAGAGGATAAATGTAACCTAAAAAAGGATTATTTGGAGTTGGTACAACTGCTCTAACCATCTCTCTATTGTATAAATGCTTAGGCCCTTCTAATAAGTCATCATACATTATAGATTAGCATACGAATGTATGAATACATGTAATAAAGTAAGTAAATGCACATAAAAGATAAATGTAACCTAAAGAAGGATTACTTGGACTTGGTACAACTACTCTAACCATCTCTATATTGTATAAATGCTCATGAAGATGGAATACAAACTTGGTAGGTTAACCTTCCCACAAATATATATATCTTCTTGAGTAGGTATGTGTGATGTGGTTTCCCTAATGTAGTCTGTAATTGAATTCCCATACAATCGAGAAGATCACAATTGTGAATTCCCATACAATCGAGAAGATCACAATTGTGGCATGTTGCCTCCTTCATTCGGTCTCGGTGACAGTAGTAGCAGAAGGGGGGTGGTCTGAACCTGAAAAATATGGAGAGATAGGAAGAGAAAGAAGACCTGCAAGGTTGATGTGGATGCTATGGATGCTCATTGAACACTGCTCGCTTGTGGATGTTGATTCCCTGAAGATTGCAAAGAAACCCATCCTACATAAGAATGCATAAAAAATTATGAGAAGATGAAGAAAATCTGCAAACTGATGTCTTGTTAAAGGAGATAGATTACCAGGTTGATCGCTGTTGAGGATGCTCGTGAAAAGAGGATGTTGATTCTAATAGAATTAGAAAAGGTTTATTTCAAAGCTTTAAGTACGAGAATGAAAATCAATCATGAGAAAAAATGTTCCTGTATCATATCGAATTGATAAGAAAAGAATCAACAACGAAAATGTTGTCGAATCAATTCGTCTAAAGAAAGTTTGAAGAGGTCCGTCATTTGGCTAGTGATCGGACAATTTACCTATGGCCAAATCTTCGACTTGCTGCAGTAGTCGATACTGACTGGAAATTGTTGAGTGTAGTGTTGGTTGAATACACGAACTGGTCGAAAGTTAAAAACGTACAGTCAATTCTAGATCCAGGATCACTGTGAAAGTAAGAAGGTTTTTAAGCCTGCCCCATTCTATAAAGTTCCATTGTCGCAATCGTCTTCGAATTGTTGGGAGAGAGCACTCGCTATGCTAAAATATGATGGATTTATTTTTACCTACCGTCATAGAAAGTTTCTGCTAAAATATGAGAATGTGATTTTTCATTGTCAGGTACTCCATTAATGAATATGATTCGGAAGTGACAATGTTGGATACCTATCTTGATGGCTCTGCTTTTTACTTCCCAAATCGTCGACGAAGTCATATTGGATGGAAGGTTGAAGGGAATGCTAAAGATGAAATGCCCCTCCACACGCCAGCAAAGTAAGCTCGATATCCAGATTTATTTAAGAGAAAAACAATGGTTGGGGCCCAGTACCCCCAGCCCTATGGAACTAGAGGGTAACCTGAAATTCCCATACAACATCTGCCATTGCCAGATTCGAATCTAGGATGAACTAGAAATCCCACTCCATTTTCACTTAAGGAGACTCTTCACAAGTTTGAGGGTTATGAAAGATCCCTCGTGCGACCAATTGGCTTGGAGCATCGCTAGTTTGTTTCAAGAGATCCGCTGCCATGGAGGCTATTACTCAAGATAAAAATTTATATATAAGAGGAATTCGCCAATGTTGTTGAAACATAAAGAGGGAGTTGTTTCCGGTCTCTTTCAAAGGGGGTCGTAGTCACTATATTGAGCCTTCGATGAAGGACATGCAAAGGGGAATAGGATAAACCACCTTTATCATTTCAGTCGGAGTTCAAGGGGTGTGAGACATGAATCCCATAGAGGGAAGAAGCTGAGCTCAGAAAAAGGTATTTTTTAATTAAATCCATAGTTCTACAAAATGTTTTTCTAATGGCTTCCTCTACCAATTTAGGGTCAACCCAAGGACTAGTTCTGGTTGGCAAGAACTATCAGTTCTAGTCCTCGAGGATGAAATCATTCCTCCAAGATCAGGAATGCTGGGAACCAATAGAGAATGGCAACACGAATCCACTCGCAACATATCTGGTTGCCATGAAAAATGCACAAAGAAATTCTCATACATAATTAAGCAAGAGAGAAAACAAGGCCAAGTATTATTGATGCTTCTATTTTCTCAAAAATAACTAGTGCTTACATAGAAAAACAAGAGTGGGACATTTTGATAAGGTGAAGACAATAAAGATTTAGACTTTAAGAACTTAGTTTGAAACCATGAAGATGACTGAGACCGAGGACCAATTCATGACCTCGGTCAGAACTCAGTTTGAAACCATGAAGATGACTAAGACCAATGATCAGTTCATGACCTCAGTCATGGGAATTATAAATCAGATCATGATGAATGATGAATAGATTGAAGATCGGTGGGTTTTTGAGAAATTCCTTTAAAGCTTGCCCAAGAAATTTGAAATTGTTGTAACAACCATTCTAGAATCTAAAGATTTGTCTAGTTTCCAAGTAGAATAAATGATTGGATCACTTCCATCACATGAAACTAGACTCAACTTATAATAAGGGTCTATGGAACATTCTTTCAACACTCAAAACTCTTCGAGCAGAGGGGGAGGAAACAAAGGGAAAAATCAAAGAGGAAGAGGAAAAGGTAATCATAGCATAGAATATAGACACACAGAAGAACACTCAGGATAGTCTCAACAATCGTCAGACTCAAGAATCAAGGAGTAAGAGGGGAATCAAAGAGTAAGAGGGAGAAAATGAATAGACAAATCTAGAATTCAATACTATTATTGCAGAAAGTATGGTCACTATGAGAGTGAATGCAGAAAGAAGTAGTCAAATCAAAACAAAGGAAGATCAAATGTCTCCAACAATGAAGGACAAAATTTTGAAGAAATGTTTATTTCATGCCATACCTCTGAACAAGGTCACTCCAAGGACTTTTGGTTGATGTATAGTGGTTGTAGCAGTCACATGAGAGGTAAAAAATATTTTATTTTTAACATGGATACTACTATCTAATATGAAATTACTCTAGGTGATGATTCTCAAGTTAAATCTCTACGAAAAGGTATTGTATCTATTTTATCCAAACAAAATCAAAAGAAAGACATACATGATGTATATTATGTACCAAACCTTAAACACAAACTGATAAGTGTAGGAAAATTGATGGAGAATGGCTATGATGTCTTATTCAAAGTCTATACATGCTTAATTCTAGAAAAACCACCCAATAGGAAACTCATCGCAAAAATACAAATGACCAAGAATAGGATGTTTCAATTAAATTTAAGAAGTGTCAATTTGTCCCAAGCAGGTGACCAAATTGTTAGATGAAACTCTCTTATGTGATGCTAGGTTTGGTCATGTTTCTTTTATAATCCTTAGTCTTCTTCAAAAACATTCAATGGTAAAAGGTCTTCCTTTTTTTAATGAACAAGAGAGTCCTTGTGAAAGTTTTATACTTGGAAAGAATAAGAGAGACAACTTTCCAACATCCTCCCATAGTGAAAAAGAACATTTACAAGTGGTTCACATAGACCTCAGTGGACCAATGCAAACCCAATCCATTGGTGGTAGTTTTTATTTCCTTATTGATGATTTTAGTAGAAAAATATGGATTTATTTTCCTAAAAATAAGTCTGACACTTTTTCAAAATTCAAAGAATTTAAAGCTAAAGTAGAAAGATAGAGTGGAAAATATGTTAAAGTGCTTAGGTTAGATGGAGGCGGAGAATACAAATCAAAAGGTTTTGCAAATTTTTGTAAACAACAAGGCATCATATGAAGACTACAACTAGCCCACAGGGGTGTAGACCGAGTCGTGTAATGGGAGGAAATATGTAAAGGAGGCCTCAAGTTTGATTCTCACCCTGATTTACCCGTGCCCCATGCCTGCGGGACTTATGGACACACATCGAGGTTATAGTGGTAGAAGATGAGAATCTACTCGTGTTACACGAGTATAAAAAAAAATGAAGACTACAACTAGATATACTCCATAGTAGAATGGAGTGGATGAAATGAAGAATCAAACCATCATGAACATGGCCATAAGTATGCTCAAAGAAAACAATTTTTCCAATGACTATTGGACTGAAGAAGTTTCTTGTTCAATTTACGTCCTAAATATATCTCCAACAATAATTGTAAAGGATAAAGTACCTCAAGAGGCATGGAGTGGTACAAAACTAAATGTTTCTCACTTCAAAAATTTTGATTTCATTTCTTTTTCACTTATCCATAAAGAGCCAAGAAGGAATGTTCACAACAGGAGTGAAAAATGTGTCTTCATGGGAAACGATGAGCAATCAAAATCCTAGATATTACACAATCCATTCACCAAGAAATTTATGGTAAGTAGGGATGTCAAATTCATTGAGAAAAATCATAGAGTGATTAATAAAATGTGACATTGGACATCCAAAATCCAATGTGACAAATTGATGATCAAATTGAATGTTCAGAACAACAAACACATCCCCCAAGATTTCCAATTTTATGGGTACAAAGATAGGAAGAACACTCTAGAAATGGTTCTTCTTCTAGCAGCGAATCATATACCTCTACAAAAAATCAGAGAACAAGAAGCATAAGGAAAATCTATGAGAAATATTATGACATTGAGAAACAATCTCATTTTCCACTATTATTTCGTCAACCAACCTTCTTTGAAGAAGCAATAAAAGAGGAATATTGGGTAGAAGCCATCAATGAGGAAAATGAAGCCATGGAAAGGAACAAGAGTTGGGACCCTGTTGAGCTTCCAACAATAAATCTAGCCTAGGTTTCAAGTGGGTGTACAATACAAAACTTATGAAAAAGGAAAAATAAAGAAGCAGAAGGCAAGGCAATTTTCCAAAGGTTTCTCTCAACAACCTAACATAGACTATGGAGAAAAATATCTGCTCATGTAGAAAGGTTAGATATAATAAGGAGACCCATTTTAGCCACTACATCTCAAAACAAATGGAAAGTCTACAAGTTAGATGCAAATTTAGCCTTTTTAAATGGAATATTGCAAGAAGAAGTATATGTGGATCCGCCACCTGGTTTTGAAGTCAAAGGAAAAGAGGATAAAGTGTATAAGTTGAAGAAATCATTGTATGTTTAAAGTAAGATCCAAGAGATTGGTATAGTTGGACTGACTCTTACCTAATAAACATTGGATTCAATAACAACAATAATGAACCCACTCTTTATAAAAAGACAAATCAAGATGGAAAAGTTCCCATTGTTTGTCTTTATGTTGATGATATGATTTATATAGGTAATATGATGTTAGAAGAATTTAAAGCTCCCATGAAAACATAATTTGAGATGACTAATCTTGGACTCATGAAATACTTTTTAGGAATTGAAATTCAACAATGTGCCCATGGTCAACAAAAGTATTCTACAGATATTATGGAAAGGTTTAACATGGATGAATGCAAGCCAAAATATACTCCTATAGCACTAGGAATGAAATTGAGAAACAAGATGAAGGCTCAACAATTATTTCAATACTATATAAGAGGTTGGTAGGTAGTCTCATGTACCTCACTACAACTAGAACTAATATAATGTTTGCAACAATCTTTATTTCTAGGTTTATGGAACCTCCCAAGGATTTTCACTAGAAATTTTGAAATTGAATACTAAGGTATGTTGCATGGACAATCAATGATGGATTTTGGTACACAACATCTAAATATTATTCACTTGCAGGGTACACACACAATGATTTTGCATGCAACATAGAAGATATGAAAATCACATATGGTTATGATTTTTATTTGGGAACAAATATGATTTCATGGGAATCCACGAAACAACCTATAGTTGTAATATCTTCAACAAAGATAGAGTATGTTTATGCAAGTTCAACATATTTCCAAGTAGTATGGATGAGAATACTTTTAAATTATTTGGTACATCTCGAAAATGAGACAAATCCTATATTATGTGAAAACAGCCTAACCATTTCATTGTCAAAGAATCATGCATTTAACAAGAAAACAAATCACATTGACACTCACTTTAATTTCATCTGAGATCTTGTCAATAATGGTGATACTTCTCTTCAACTCTGTAGATAAAGGCTAGCAGACATTTTTACTAAACCACTAGGAAGAATTGTTTTTGAATATCAAAGATATCACTTGGGTATTATAAGTGTTGATGAATGTAAGGACTAAGATTAAAGGGGAGTGTTAGAGTAATCTCCCTGCTGTTTTCCACCTTGTCTTCTAACTCACCAAGATGAATGTAGTTAAACTTTAGTTAACCTCTTAGTCAAGTTATTTTTTACTTCATATTAGGTAAAGATCCATTATTTATTATTAATTTATTTGTAATCTATTTGAATAGTGAGAAGGGTATTGAAACCCGATGAGTTTTTTCCACATCGTTGTTTTGTTGTTTGATTGTCTCTCTACCTTTGAAAGTTTATCAAGAGGGAGGGGGGACACAAAATGGTGAACGAAGGGATAGGGACCTAGATAGAGAATCATGGAGATCAATGATCCTATTTGGAGTCCATTGTTCCTCATCACCAATCATCATCTCACTAAGAAGGTACATTTTAAGTACTTATGTGTTGTTGTTGAAGTATTGATTGTTTCATCTCATCGAGATACCCTCCTAGGGTTTACATCAAGAGACATTTCAATACAAAAAGGAGAGTCATTGCTGAAAAATATCATGAACTTGGATTGTGAGGATCATGATTCTTTTTGTTGAAATATACAAAATTACGAGAGCCTTGACAAAAGAACACAACAAATAATTAGTTGTTGCTTCCATTAGGAATTATGAGGCTTAATTAGTAGATCGCTGAGAATACAATGAGGAGTATGGGTTATATATGAAATTGGATAAGCTAAAGGATATCCATAGGGTCTATTTACAAGTCTTTGTTGAGACATGACCAGATTTATTGGCTTTTGAGACTATCCTCAATAAACATAAATCCCAATCCAATTATGAATTATTGGAGGAAGAATATGTCCAAGTTCCATATTGGTTATGTTTTAGTGTCATCGATGGAATACATGTATCATCCAGTGAGACATTTGGAGATTGGGTGGATGCAATGGAGAAACATGAAAAGGTTGTTGGAATTGTCATAACTTGATCTCCTCAAAATCTTTTTGAAGACCTTATACAAATTTCTCAAAAAGAAATTGAGAAAGATATTGTGGTTTATCCTATTAGTGGTGAGATTTGGCATGGAAAGTGAAAGCAGTGTCTTCCTTCCAAATTCTTTTGTGAGGAACAATTTGGTATTTTTTTTAAGATGTTATGAGAATATGTTGATAACCTTATAGTTGGTCGTTGTCATACTACTCCAACAACAATACAAGCCATTCCTAAAGGTATGAGAGACACATTGTGAAAAGAAAATTGGAAAGGTAGTATTTTGTAGATTTTACTTATTTATTCACTTTAAGGAATCTCATAAGGCACTTTTCTTGTTTTATAGTGATTTATGTAGAAAATGTTGTACATGGAATCTCCTTGAACCTAGTTTAAGAAGATGAACAAATTTAGTAGCAGAGAAAAACAAATTGGCCAAGCAATGAGCATACAAGATTTGGAGAAAAGATTGAGAATCTAGTGAGGGCATCCCATGTAGATTGGAGGAACTTCAATAAGTCCTCTTCATGTGGAAATTCAAATTGATTCATAGTTAGTCATCCTTCATGTAAGTTGACATGCATACTCCATAAATTTAAAATATATGAAAGCCTAATTGACAGTAGAAGTAGAGAAACAAGTTTGATGAGTAACAAAGTAGTAAAGCATTGAAAGATTGATATTTGATGTAATATCCCTCCATTTAAAACATTTGAATAATTTTAAATTTGAGTTATTATGTTGGGAAAATACCTAAGCTAACATTATATGATCATAAACATTGGATCATGATAAATATTTGTGTAAATATTATTTTTAATTTATTTTATTTTACTTGAGACAAATTGATGAGAGAATTTAGTTATAAAAGAATAATTCTTTATACCATGGGAGAGTGAAAAGGGATAAAAAATACCAAGGTAAATATTGTCCATGAGGACAAGTGTAAGGCTTCTCTCAAAGATGTAGTATGTGAAGGAACAAACTAGCACAAAGTTAGGCTAAGACTCCCTAGGGTTAGGGATGAGGGTAATTTCGAAAGAAAGAAATAGGAAAGTTATTATTCTTCTTGGTTACATGAAGGGAGCGACAAGTATAGAGAAGGCAGGATGCTACTAAGTACTTTTGTAGGAATTGAACTTAATGGTTCTGAGAAAGATTGAAGTTCTGGAATTTACCTAGAAAGGGTTATTGAAATTTTGAGTCCCTATGGAATAAAAAATTAGTCTCGGGAGTGACATGAGAAAGTAACTTGGATGCTCTGGTCTATGGTTGGGAGGAACTATATCCTCTCCTTAGATTTTCCCCATTTTGAAACAGATTCAAATATGTTATTCTTGCATATTCTTACCAATTAGTAAAATAAAGATAACATTCATAGGAAATATTTGTTATACTTACATATTGCATAATTTGTTTATTTTATCAGTAGTAAAAAGAGATAGTATTATTAACAAATATATGATGTATTTATAGTTTAGAACTAGTTTCAAATGATAATATTGCTCATACTTATGAGTGGAAAAAGAAACATAGTAGGATTATAAGGTAAACTATAACATTATCATATTTTTGCAGAGTTGGTTAAAGATTCAATATTATGTAAAGTGATGCAGGAGAATATCTCCACCTCAACAAAGTTCCAGCAAGATAATGCATCAACGCACTAAGAGGGAGCAAATCCCAAGGAAGGATGCGTCAGTCCTTTCAAATTTTGAGCCCAAATTTAAAATTTTAATATAATTAAATGTGAAGTTAATGATTAGAGGCTCACGAAGGCCAGGCCCGTATGCTTGACAGATGAAGTTATTGTAAGCAGTAATGTCTCCTTTAAGGGTTGACAGGAAGATGGATCTAGGCTCGATTCGAACTAGATGGCCATTAAATAAAATTAAATGTAATTAATCCAATAAATGGAGTGAAGGCTCGAGGAGCCCCTCTTTTGTAAAAAAGATCTTGTATCCAAAATTAGTGGGTCAGTGAGGAGAGTTAGAGTTAGTGGATGAGTGCATAGAGTTCAATAGAGGATATGAGAATGACTGTGACTATGTTGTAGTCTATCCTTTGTAAAACCTTTCTATGTAGGAATTTTGAGTTAATACAAGTAGTTTTTCCTGGCTATGAGATTCATGTCTATGCTTATCTATTTTTAGTATGGGTTTTTCTATTTCTGAGTTTATTTGGATGCATGGATATTATCTTTCTTCTTTATGTGTTTCATGTGTATGTGAATGAATATTTAGGAGTTGAATAAGTTTCAATTGTTTCTCTTCTTGAAAGCTTTGGTTCAAGGAGTGCACAGTGCCCGCAAGGAGTGTGCAAGCCAAGTCAAGTTTGACTATGAAGCTGATGGGAAATAACCTGAAACTTTGAAGAGATTTCGTGCAAGGAGTGCATAGTTTCTCAGAGAAGAGAAAAGTATGGAGAAGTATTGTGCAAGGTGTCCACCAGGACAACACTGAGCTAAGTGTTGAGGAGTGAATCGGTGGAGCATAAGTAGTGCATGAAAGGTTCTAAGAGACCTTCGAAGTCTCGAGGGGAACAAGTGCATGGAGTGCATAGGAGGGACCTAGAAATAGTTTTCTAATTTTGAAGTTTCCATGCATTCAAAGGAACCACAGAGGAAGGGCACCTGATGTCTACAAACCCTTGGAGGAACAAAGATCAGAAGAGGTAGTAAACTCAAGTGTGCATAGGGGGAGACTTATAATTTTTTTCTAAGTCCAAGTGAGTTCTAATCTTAGAAGGAGGTGTCTGAGGTTCAAGTCACCTAGAGAAGATCAAATCTTAAGAAGGTTATCAACCATAGTCCCTTGAAAGGGAAGGAGTTTTTATTATTTAAGTGTCAATAGTAAAGATCCAGTTGGAATTCTCAAAGGGTCTGACAACCATCACATATTGGAGAGTCGTGCAAGGGATAACCATTAGAGTCCTTCAAAATTCCATTGGCTGAAAGGATCGAGAGAGAAGACAAGTTAGGAGAGACTGTCGAGGTCTTGAACGTTGGGACACATCCTAGTTGTAGATCTAAAGGGGGTTACATGGAAAGCGGAGGAAGACTCTATTACTCTGGTGTTCGGGGCAAGTGTGAAAACACCCGAAGTTCGAAGCCAGATCTGAGTCGCCCGTTCAATAACACATAGTGGCCATAGATGTTGAACTATGCAAATTTGCAAGGCGAGTGCTCCAGGAGTTAGCAAGAGTGGAGCATCGAGGACTCCCAAAGCCCAAATCTCTGAATCAAATCCAAGACGTCAGTTAGTTCGTCCTTCCATCCATTGATCTTTGTAGTGGTTCGACAATTCACAATTTCAACGTTTGGGAGGAATGTTGGGTCTGTTTGTGGGAACTCTCGATGCCCGGTTGATCTGAAGTCATGAATTCTATGGGGACAATCACTCAACATGTGGTCATAGCCTCTAGTCTCTTGGTAGGTGCGGCACGTACACATGAACACTCAAAGAGGGGATTTTAGTCCAAAGTAAGAAATTTTGGCCTATGGCTTTTATTCTGAAGGCTCAGCAAGGGCCTGTGAGTTGTTTTAAGCTCTTCAAGTCATTAATCCTTAGACCAGGAGGTAAACATGCTCTAGGAGAGGGAGGAGGTCTGCATCAAGTGGTATCAGAGAGGATTTTTTCTACAGACAACATGAAAATGAGAAGGAGAATACAAAGTGTGATGCTCTGTGAATATTTTTTTGCAAGTGTGCAGTAGACAAGAGACAGCTAGAAGGGTTGTAGGAGAAAGACACTAATTCTCTCAGTTGTAGAGAAAGAGAAGTAGACAACCAGGTGGGTTGAAGGATATGAACCAGTTGTGTTCTTGAAGGTAGAGGAGGAAGATGGATATTTAAGGCCGAAAATGAGGTCAGATAAAAGACCGTTAGTAGGTGAGCAAAGAGTAGAGAGACAAATAGGTCAAGGATATGAGAGCATATCTCAAAAGGTTAATAGTGAATATGTAGCAAGAAGACCAAGTATGTTGGAGGTATGAATGGCCCTTGAAACAAAGGGTTAGATCACCCATCCAACAATTGGTTACCAAGAGGCATCACCATGTGTTGAAGAAGTGGCTGAGGCATCCTGAAAACCTTAGTGCCACAAAGGAGATCATTTGCGTTTCCAAGCTAGAAGTTGGATAAAACCTCAGTGATGAGGAGGAGAGATCAACTAGAGATCTCATAGATTGTCAGGAGGGCGGAGATGAGCTTTCAAATTTTCAGGTGGGAAATGAGATGATATTAGTTGGAGATATCATAGACTATGAGGAGGTAAGAGGTGAAATTTCATATTTCCAGGAGGGCAATGAGAGGATATCAGTGAGGGATCTCATAGTCTGCCAGGAGGGAAGGACTAAATTTGCAAGTTGTCAGGTGGGAAAAGAGGAGATGAGACTGTATGAAAGTTTCAAGAACTTAGAGGTGAGTTTAGATCATAAGGGAGTATTGATAGAGGAGGATCGGAATTACATGCTAATAGTAGGAGGGATCATCATATCCCTTGGAGTGGGATTTGGATAAGCTCGGTATTGTGAGGTGGTGATGCAAGAGGATTCCAAAAAAGAGGCCATAGGGCCAAACGTTGGTGAAGCTAACAATTTTTGTACTGCAAGTGCGGCAGGAGAGGGACAACCAGTTGATAGTGTGATGAAGGAGGAGAATGAGTAGACATTTGAATCTTCCCAACATATGAGAGAAAATAATTTAGTATAATTTCTCAATAGTTTCATAGACGAAGGTGAGAAGGAGATGACTACAGAATTATAACCTGCAGCAGAAGAGAGAACAATAGACAAAATAGACTTTGTTTATCTGTATGAAGAGATAGAAGCCCCAGAGAAAAGGGTGATAGCACAAACACAACTTATCCAACAGTTCAAGTTGGAGTGTGTTGAAGAAGAAATGAAGCAAAGCAGACTGCAGGGGGGAAGATGGAATGTAAGCAAGTTGGACAAGAAGATTGAAAAGATCAGAAGGATGATGTTGAAGTCAGAAGAGGAGACAATTAACAACAAGAGGAAGTTGAACAAAGGAGGACCTGCAGAAGCAGCATGGAAATAACAAAAACAACAACATGACAGAGGAGCACATGGACAACTCCACATCAAAGTTTGGGACCCAAGAGGATCTCAACAGCAGCAGCAGGGAAGCCATGAGCAGGAGATCATGATTTTTTCAGTGCGGGAGTATGATGCAGGAGCATCGCTCCACCTTAATAAAGTGCCATCAATAAAGCTCATCAATGCACTAAGAGGGAGCGAATCTCAAGGAAGGAGACACTAGTCCTTTCAAATTTTGAGCCCACATTTAAATTTTAATATAATTAAATTTGAAGTTAATGTTTGTAGGCTTAGGAAGGTTGATCCCATATGATTGAAATGAGAAGTTATTGTAAGGTGTAATTTCACCTTTAAGGGATAACATGCATATGGCTCTAGGTCTGATTCAAACTAGATGGCCATTAAATAAAATTAAATGTAATTAGTGAGGTAGCTCAAGGGAAGGCTCGAGGAGCCCCTCTTTTGTAAAAAAGATATTGTATCCAAAATTAGTAAGTGAGTGAGGCGACTTAGAGTTAGTGGATGAGCGTGTAGAGCTCAAGAGAGGAGAGGAGAACAACTGAGACTTTGTTGTAGTCCAACATTTGTAAAACCTTTGTACATAAGAATTTTGAGTTAATACAAGCACTTTTTCCTGCCTATTATATTCTTGTCTATGCTTGTCTATTTTTAGTATGGTTTTCTCTATTTCCGAGTTCATTTGGATGCATGGATGTTATCTTTCTTCCTTTTGTGTTTCATGTTTATGTCAATGAATATTTAGGAATTTCATAAGTTTCAATTGTTTCTCTTCTTGAAATAATTAGTGTAAGGAGTGCGCAGTGCCCGCAAGGAGTGCGTAGGTAGAGTCAAGTTTGACTCTGAAGTTGAGGTAAAACAACTTGAAACTTTGCATAGATTTAGTGCAAGGAGTGCACTCTTACTCAGAGGAGAGGGAAGTCTGAAGAAGTCTTGTGCAAGGTGTGCATTGGGCCAACACTGAGATAAGTGTTGAGGAATGAATTGGTGGAGCGTAAGGAGTGCATGGAAGGTTGTCAGAGAATTTCAGAGTCTCAAGGGGATCAAGTGAAAGGAGTGCATTGGAGGGACTTAGAAATATTTTTCTAAGTTTGAAGATTCCAACCGTTCAGAGGAACCATAGGGGAAGGGTGCCCAAGGTGTACAAACCCTTAGAGGAACAAAGATCATAAGAGGTAGTGAACTCAAGTGTGCAAAGTGTTACAATATAATGGATGTGCTTGTTTTACCATTGACAATATCTCTATTGTCACCCAACAATAGGCCGAAGCCACCCTCCAAGCACCTTAATATTGAGAGAGAATCACTCTGGAAGAAAACCCTAGGCTAGATAGCCAAACAAAAGGTAGCACTCCTTTCCCCAAGCATAGTGTACCAACAAGAGCTGATCAGATAGTCGAAACCCTATCCAAGGGATAGTCCGAGACAAAACATAAATGCTAGCTGCAACAGTTGCACCAACAACTCTCCTCCAAACTTCCGCACAAGAATGGGCACTTCAGTGCACACAAGTTGATGCTCTGCAATTCTGAGACTGCCTGTCAGAATGAGAACTGGCCTCCTGTATTTATATTAATTCTGGCTAACTGCCTGGTCTGACTTCTCATTCTGGGTATTTTTCTATTCAGTATATTATTATTTCATATGGCCAACTTCTTCTCTTGGAGGATAATAACCTAATATAAATTATCTTCTTAAGCCAATAAGTCTTCTAGGATTATTATCCAACTCATTAGGGTTTCTTCTTGCTTCATGAAGTATTCTATTCTCGCCAGGTTTACACTTGAAGGTAAATACATCCCGCAGCTACCATAATATCAACACTCCCTCCTAGATAGGGAGGTATTATAGGTAATGGTATTGAGCACAAAGAATACCATTCACCTGGTAGCATCAATAAAGTCGTCTAGACTATCTCACGACTAGATCATGAGCATCATCATCACCATTAGTGTCATCAACTGCATCATCTCTTGAAACCATACTCCATCTGAGTAATCAGACATGATGCTAGATAAGTCACTCACACCGCAGAGTGATAAAAGATCCATTCGTCTAATCTGGACATATGTCCTAGAAGAGTATATGTTATGAACTATTTTCTGTTTGGGAAATCTCTATCCTTTAATCATTTATCTGGATGATAATCATTTACCAAACTATTGATAGTCTTTAAGGTAATCAGAACAAAATAGAACACAACTATGTCTATCCATAGTAGTACATAACTACAATCTAGTGGTACACTACCACACAAAGTAGAAAACAAGTACTTGATCAACAATGTATAGTCACGAACAGTGGAACACATCCACCATAATAGTATACATCTATTGTCATACAGTCTTCATAACAATCATCTAATATCAACCTGCACAGAAACAATGTTATGATATAAACTAAATCATCTGGGCCAATCCTTCACTCACATCTGTGAGATCTTGAAAGAATATCTGCCCTCAAAGTAGAACATCAACAATGAGCTATCTACCCTATTCTTATCAAACAAGGAAGGATGTTTGTTTTTTATTTTTGAGTCTGGACCATTCCTCACCCTAGGCCATTCCTCCGACTCTAAACAAAGTGTAACCTGGAGAGACTGAATCTTCCCTAAGGAATGTATGTCCCTGATTGTTGAGCTTGGACCATTCCCCACCCCGGACCATTCCTCTCGCACTAAAAAAAGTACAACCTGGAGAGAATGAATACACCCTAAGGGATGACTGTCTGGACCATTTCCTTTGTTAACCACAAGAGGAAAATATTGTCTTGTACCAACCTTCAAGATAGACCATTCCTCATGTTAACCAGAATGAGAAATCATTGTCTGGCGAGGTGGGTCAGTCTTCTTGAGTAACCCTCAAGAAGAGAGACTGACCTAGACCACTCCCCATGTTAACCACAATGGTAAGTCACTGTCTATTGTACATCAGCAATATGGACCATTTCCTATGTTAACCACAATGGAAAATTGTTGTTCGTCAGAAATCTCAATCCACTTTCCGAATAGGAAAGAATCTGCTCATCCTGGACCATTCTTCGAACTGAAAAATGTATTTCCATCAATCAAGAATAAATCAGTTGTCCCTCCCAACCTGGGAGTCATATATTCCTTTTTCAATAAGGAATTCATCTCCACGAGCTCCATCTTGAGTGCAAAAATATTTCATCTTGGATAGAAGATTTACCAAAATGTCTTCTTATCTGCTCATCTATGGAGATATGTATTGGAGAACCACTTTCTCCTTTCTAGACTTCATCACAGATAATCTAATGCTTGATTTCAAATATTGTTTAGTCTGAAACACTGGTTTTCTTTGAAGGCTTCACATTGCTCTGAACAATAGAGTATATCATTGTTGGAAAACTGGAACATATCCATGTGGCATTTATTCTGTCATCATGAGATCTCATTTACTGAGTAATCATCTTGATACAATATCTCTGTTATAGAAAATCTTCACCACACCTATGTTGTGCATTGGAGGTTCTCCACCTAGTTGTCTTTATCCATCTGCATACAAGGGTCTCATTCTGGTATGCCTTAAAGTCTTGAGGTCTCTCTCCATGCACTCTTTGTTCAATCAGTCTTTGCATTTATCTGATGTAGAAATCCAACTCATGGATGTTGTGGATGATATAATGACTTGTGTAGAGATATCTCTAGTTTACTGGAACAAATAATAATCATATTCTTCTCCCTCCATCTAGGAGAACCTCTAGTTCTAGATCTCGCAATGCTTTCATTCATAATTCTTCCATAAATTGTTCTGCATCAAGGCTTTTAGTTCCTATGCTTGATTTCTTTTATTAAGTTCATATCAGGTTGGCAATCTTGTGATTCTTGATACAATGATTGGTTGTTCTGGCTTCTCTTTCTCTCTTAGAATATTCATGTTCTTCCTCGTGTTTAGCTCTTGGGTCCATGGAGTAGATTCCATGCTCTAAGATTCCATTTATTTCTTTCATCACAGGATCACGGTTGTGGATGAACAACCAAGGATACTTTAAATCTTCTCTTCGAAGAAGACTTCTTCTGAGGTTGAGCTTGACACATACTGTCTTTCATGGCTGCTACCATGGATATATACTTCATCATATTCAATGGATAATAGTATTAGATCCCTCCTAATAATTGCTTCATGTATGAATCCATGCTCTTATTTTGGTAATATATAATCATCTCCCTCCATCTAGGAGATTCCACGCTTCTATCTACATCCTTATTGTCTTCTGCAAGGTGTTACAGATCTTTTTCCAATTTCCTCTTGATTGTTGACTTCTTTCTGTCTTGACTTCTTCTAGGTTTATTTTTAATTTTAGATTATCTTGCAAATTGTCTTATAGTCATATTCCTTATCTTGTTGTTCTTACATAAGTATAGTTTCTCTTTGAACATATTATTTTCTAAGAAATAGTTATGCAATATATGTACCAAAAAACATGGTATGTATAAGAACTATGAAGAGTATTGTTACCTTGTCTTAGAAGAAGAAGTTTGTTTTATCTTTCTTGGCTTTCTTTGAGGGCTCCCTTTCTTCAGAAACTGATGCTTTGTGTGTTTCCTTCCTTTTCTTTAAGTCGAGACAATGATTCTTGTAGTGACCATACTTTTGACAATTGAAGCATTGTATTTCTGAAATATCATTCTCTTGATTTGTCTTCCTCTTTGAACCAAACTTCCCTTTGTTCCTAAAGTTATTGAATATTTTTGTGAAGGCTTGATCATCGTACTTCTTTTGGGGTTTCTCTTTTGCACTGATCCTTGATTCTTCTTAAGCACAAAAAGTTCAAAGTTCTTTAGATGTCGGATACTTCTTTCTTGTGTTCATGCTTGCGGAAAATGCATCCCACATCTTGGAAAGACCATTGAGTACTATGTTTACCAATTCCTTCTCTGAAACAGACTTTTCAATAGATTGTAGTTGATATATTGACTGAGAGACTCTCACAAAGTATGATCTTATGCTAGCATCATCATTCATCTTCATGTCACGGAGTTCATTCTTCAGACTCATTACTTGTCCAATGTTTCTAACTTAGAAGAGGTTTGTTAGGGCATCATACATATTCTTTGATGAGTCAATATGGGAGATGTAGGGTATCAAGTGGTATTTTATAGAATCCACTATGATACTCATGGAATTGATGTCACCATCTCTAAACTTCTCCATGACTGCAATGTTTTTTTGTTCCTTCTCTTTCCCTTTTCCAAACTCTGGTTTCACGATCTTTCTTTTCACGATATCTAGCACTTTATTCTTGGCAAGGATGATCTTCCTTGTATTTCATGCTCTAAATTTAGAAGATCCATATAACTTGTTTTCTCACTTCATAGAGTAAGTCATGGTTTCTTTTACTTGGTCAACCCTAGATTTGACCAAAAACTCAAACTTCACAACTTGGCTTGCTGAGAGTACCAGGAGATACGCTAGGCTAGGGAGCACTAATCTATCCGGAGATTAATTCAATCCATTCACTTAAGTTTCCTCAATGAGAGGATTAGGGTTTCTACAACTGCACCTGCTAGTAACCCTAGCGACAATTCTATGGTGACTACTCCTGCTAGAAACCCTAGCGACAATTTTTCAACGAACTTAATATCCTTACGACTATGTTTCCTTCCAGAAGTTAGACTGAATGAAGGAGGTGTGGGCCCATAACCTGTTAGAATATAATGGATGTGATCCTTTTACCATTGATAATATTTCTATTGTCACCCAACCATAGGACAATGCCACCCTCTGAGCACCTTAACCTTGATAGAGAATCACTCCGGAAGCAAACCCTAGGCTAGATAACTAAACAAAGGGTAGCTCTCCTTTCCCTAAGGATAGCACACCAACAAGAGCTGATTAGATAGTCCAAACCCTAGCCAAGAGATATTCCAAGACAAAACATAATTGTTACCTGCAAAAGCTACAACAACAGATCTCCTCCAAACCTACACACAAGACTGGGCATTGTAGTATGCACAAGTTGTTGCACTACAATTTTGAGACTTCCTACTAGAATGAGAACTGGCCTCTTGTATTTATACTAATTCTAGCTAACTGCCTGGTTCAAATTCTCATTCTGGGTATTTGTCTGTTCAATATATTATTATTTCTTCTAGTCGACTTCTTCTCTTGGAGGCTAATAACCTAATATAAATTATCTTCTTGAGCCGAAAACTCTTCTACGATTATTATCCAACTCATTAGAGTTTCTTATTACTTCTCGTAGTATTCTATTCTTGTCACGTTTACACATGGAGGTAAATACCTCCTGTAGCTACCATAATATCAACATAGAGGACGAGACTTAGAAGTTTTTTCCAAGTCCAAGTGAGTTCGAAAGTTCGAAAAAGGTATCCGAGGTTCAAGTCACCTCGAGAAGATCAAAGCTCATGAAGGTTAGCAACCGAAGTCCCTTGAAAGGGAAGGAGTTTTTATTATTTAAGTGTCAATGGTGGAGATCCAGTTAGAGTTCGCCAAGGGTCTCATAGCCTTCATATCTTGGAGAGATTCACAAGGGATAAACCTCAGAGTCCTTCGACATTATGTTGGTTTGGAGGATCGAGAGAGAAGAGATGTCGGGGGAGACTGCTGAAGTCTCGAAGGATGGGACACATCCTAGTAGTAGATCTAAAGGGGGGTACATGGCGAGTGGAGGAATACTCCATTAGTTCGAAGTTTCAGGGAAATGAGGAGTTGAAGTGTGAAAACACCCAGACTCTCGAAGTCCAAAGCCAGATATGTGTCACACGTTCAACATCACATAGTGGTCATACATGTCCACCTCTACAAATTTGCAAGGCCAGTGCTCTGAGAGTTAGCGAGAGTGGAGCATCCAGGACTCTTGAAGCTCAGATATTTGAATCAAATCCAAGCCATCGGTTAGTTTGGCCATGCCAGCCATCAATATTTGTAGTTGTTCGACGCTTCACCACTTCGGCGTTTGGGAGGAACGTTGGGTCTATTTGTGGGAACTCTCGAAGCTCACAAGCTCCAAAGTCTCGATTTCCACAGGGAAAATCACTCAACCCATGTTCATAGCCTCTGGTCTCTTGGTAGGTGCGGCGTGTGCACAAGAATTCTGGAAGAGAGGATTTTCCGCCAAAGTAAAGACTTTTTTCCTGTGGATTTTTATTTGAAGTCTCAACAAGGTCCCGTGAGTTGTTTTAATCTCCCGAAGTTAATGATCCTTAGACCGGGAGGTCAGTATTCTCCAGGAGAGGGAGGGGGTCTACATAAAGTGGTATTAGAGTGGATTTTGTCTGTAGACAATAGGAAAAGGAGAAAGAGAAGACATAGTGTGATGCTCTTTGAAGAGATCTTTGCAAGTGTGAAACAAAAGGAGACATCCAAGAGGACTGTGGGAGAAATCCAATAATTCTCTCAGTTGCAGAGAAGGCAAAGTAGAAATCCAGGTGGGATGAAGGAGAAGAGTCAGTTTCATTCTTGAAGGTAGAGGAGGAAGATGGATACTGAAAACCGGTAAAGGGGTCAACGAAAAGACCTCCAATAGGTGATAAAAGAGAACAGAGACAAAGATCTTGAGGAGATGAGAGAAGAGCTCGATAGGTTAACGTTGAATATGCAACAAGAATCCCATGTATGCTGGATGTATGAATGGCCCTTGAAATAGAAGTTTAGATGGCCCATCTAGTAGTTGGTTTCCAAGAGGAAGTGCCAAGTGTTGAAGAAGTGGTTGAGGCATGCTGAAAAATTTAGTGCCACAGAGAATATGGTATGCATTTGCGATCCACAAGTTGGATAAAACCTTACTGATGAGGAGGAGAGATCAAGCAGAGATTTCGTAGACTATCAGGAGAGCAGAGATGATCTTTCAAAATTCCAGGTGGGAAATGAGATGAGATATGTTTGAGATCTCATAGACTGTCAGGAGGGAAGAGGTGGAAGTTCATATTTCCAGGAGGGAAATGAGTAGATATCAGCGAGGGATCTCGCAGAACACCAGGAGGGCAGGACAAACATTTCAAGTTTCCAGGTGGGTAAAGAGGAGATGAGATTGTCTGAAAGTTGAAATAACTTAGAGATGAGTTTAGATTAGCAAGGTGTGTTGACAGAGGAGGATCAAAATTACATTTTGATAGTAGGAGGGATTAGCATATCCTTTGGAGTGAGCTTTGGAGAAGCTTGAGATTGTGTGTAGGTGATGTAGGAGGCATCCAGAAAAGAGGCCATGGGGCCAAATGTTGGGGAAGATAATAGTTTATGCAATGCAGGTGTGACAAGAGAGGGACAACCAGTTGATACTTCCATGAAGGAGGAGAATGAGAATACTTTTGAATCTTCCCAACATATGAGACAATAAAATTCGGTAGAATTAATCAATAATTCTATAGACAGAGGTGAACAAGAGATGATTACATAATTAGAACCTACAGTAGAAGAGAGAACAACATACAACACAAAATTTGTTGATCTATGTGAAGAGTTAGAATCCTTGGAGAAAAGGGTGATAGCGCAAAGTCAACTTATCCAATAGGTCAAGTTGGCGAGTGTCGAAGAAGAAATGCAGTAGAGAAGACTGGAAGGGGGAAGCTAGTGGGTAAGCCAATTGGACAAGGAGATTGAACATATCAGAAGGATGATGTTGGAGTCGACATAGGAGATAGTCAAAAGAAAGAGGAAGCTGAACAAAGGAGGACCTTCAAAAGCAACATGGCAACAACAACAACAACAACATGATAGAGGAGAAGATGGACAAATCCACATCAAAGTTTGGGACCTAGGAGGATCTCAACAATAACAGTTGGGAATCCATGAGCAGGAGCTTGTGATTTTTTCATCACGGGAGTATGATGCAGGAACATCGCTCCACCTCAACAAAGCATGAACAAGATAACACATCAATGCACTAAGAGGGAGCAGATCCCAAGGAAGGACGCACCAGGCCTTTCAAATTTTGAGCCCAAATTTAAAATTTTAATATAATTAAGTGTGAAGTTAATGTTTGGAGGATCGGGAAGGTTGAGCCCATATGCTTGAAAGGTGAATTTATTGTAAGGTGTAATGTAGCCTTTAAAGGCTAACAAGAAGATGGCTCTATGTCCGATTCGGACTACATGGCCATTAAATAAAATTAAATGTAATTAATGAGGTAGCTCGAGGGAAGGCTCGAGGATCCCCTCTTTTGTAAAAGCTATATAGTATCCAAAATTAGTGAGTGAGTTAGGAGAGTTAGAGTTAGTGGATGAGCGTTTAGAGATAAAGAGAGGAGAGCATAATGACCGAGACTCTGTTGTAGTCCAGTGTTTGTAAAACCTTTGTACAAAAGCATTCTAAGTTAACACAAGCAATTTTTCCTTCGTATGAGATTCATGTCTATGATTATATGCTTTTAGTATGGTTTTCTCTATTTTTTAGCTCATTTACATGCATGGATGTTATCTTTCTACTTGATGTGATTCATGTTTATGTGAATGAATATTTAGGAGTTGCATAAGTTTCAATTGTTTCTCTTCTTGAAATCTTTGGTGTAAGGAGTGCACAGTTCCCGTAAGGAGTGCGCAAGTCGAGTCAAATTTGACTTTAAAGCTAAGGGGAAATAACTTGAAACTTTGCAGACATTTGGTGCAAGAAGTGCATAGTTGCTCGAAGGAGAGCGATTTTTGAAGAAGTATCATGCAAGGTGTGCACCATACAAACACTGAGATAAGTTTTGAGGAGCGAATCAATGGAGTGTAAGGAGTGCATGAAAGGTTCTCAAATACCTTCAGAGTCTCGAGGGGAACAAGTGCAATGAGTGCATAGGAGGGACTTAGAAATATTTTTCAAGTTTGAAGTTTCCAATCATTCGAAGGAATTGTATGTTAAGAACCAAATATCAATAAAGCATAGAAAAACCTCAGAAAAAGTACTCAATGCCTTGAAAAAGAGATAATTTAAGATAATAAGCCTCTTCGAGGGGGAAACCTCCTTTTACCCCACTTAAATGTTCAAGTACAATATGATTCAAAATGAAAATGTCTCCTTGGTATATATAGGAGACTAGGAGGTATAATTACAACTAATGGCCTAAAGCCGACATAAATAAAATAACATTACTAATATAATATGCCCCAATTAAGGGTTAATGAGCCAATATTAGGGCTTAACATGCCCCTCCCCTTGAGCCAAGTGTTTTCTGCAATGCTTGAGTAACTCTGGATGCTTCTGTATAAAAGACTCATCTTCCCAAGTGGAATCTTTAGCCGACAATTTCCTCCATCTAATGAGATACTCTGAAATGAATATTTTACTCAGCTGGAAAATTCTTGTGTCAGTGATGGCTTTAGGCTCCAATATGATTTTTCCTTCCTTGTCAAGTTCTAGAAATATAGTTTGAACTAGGATCTTGTTTCCTATAACCTTCTTTAAGCATGAAACATGGAAAACTGGGTGTACTCGTGAAGATGCAGGCAACTCTAATTTGTATGCCATAGTAACAATCTTTTGCAACACCTTATAAGGGCCATAGTACTTTGGTGATAATTTATTATCCTTCTTGGCTTACTTGAGGGACATCTATTTGTATGGTTGTAGTCTTAAAAATACGCAATCCCCTAACTCAAAACTTCTTTCACTACGATATTGATCTTCTTGTTGTTTCATGCGATTATGTGCCATGGTCAAGTTGTCCTTTAATATTTGGAGAACTTGTTGTTGATTCTCGATGTGATCTTCCACTGCTTGAACCTTATATTTTTCTTTTAGAGAAGAAGTGACGGAAGGAGGGTGGTATCTATAAAGTGCCATAAATGGTGTCATTTTTGTTGCAGTATGAAAGGAAGTGTTATTCCACCATTGTGCCAAGTGTAACCATTTGAACCATTGTGTTTGTTTATTAGAGACAAAGAAATGAAGGTAGCCTTCTAGACATTTTTTCACTATCTCGGTTTGTCCATCAAATTGAGGATGGAAGGATGAGATATGAGCCAATTGAGTACCCAAACAAGAAAATAATTCTATCCAAAAATGTCCAATGAAGATGGGATATATGTCACTTACAATAATCTTTGGGCTGCCATGTAGCTTTTGAACTGTCTCCATGAATGCGGTGGCAACTGTATTAGCTTTGAAGGGATGAGAGAGTGCACAAAAGTGTGCGTACTTGGTCAGTCTATCGACAATCACCATGATGTCACTCTTTCCTTTAAACTTTGGTAACCTTGTGATGAAATCCATGGAAACCTCCTCCCAACAGTCACTTGGGATGGATAATGGTTGCAAAAGACTTGGGGTCTTAATTGTTTCCACCTTATTTTGTTGGCAAACCAAACCTTCTGCCACAAAGCTTTGAACATTGGTTTTAAGGCCATCCCAAAAAAAATCCTTCTTGACTCTATGGTAGGTTTTCAAAAATCTCGAGTTCCCTCCTACTAGAGAGGTGTGCAATTCCAATAGTACCTTTTGTTTGAGTTGGGAGTTCTTACATAAATATAAGTGATCTTTGTACCATAGTGAATCATTTTTCCATGTAAATGTATTTGATGCACTGGAATCCTACTGCAACCTTTGAATGAGAGTACACACTTTTTCTTCATTCTTCCATTCATCCCTTGCTTCTATTATCCAATCGGGTTGGATGATCGCGATAGCATAGAGAAAGGCCTCAACATCTTCATCCTTTCTTGAGAGTGCATCTGCCACAACATTTTTCTTCACCTTTTTATAGACGATTTCAAAATCATAATCGAATATCTTGGTTACCCATATTTTTTGTTCTTCTTAAGATAGTCTTTGTTCTAAGAAGTATTAAGACTATCATGATCTGTTTTGACCTTCAAGTGCCTACCTATTAGGTAAGGACACCATTTCTTCAATGCATGTAGTATTGCCATCATTTCTTTCTCATAAATAAATTTGTGTAAGTCCTTTCCCTTGAGTGGTCAACTTTCAAAAGCCAAGGGCCTTCCTTCTTGCATAAGGATAGCACCAATTCCATTTCCCGAGGCATCACATTCCACAATAAAGGTTTTTTTGAAGTATGGAGTGGTCAAGACAAGAACTTTACACATCACCTCTTTAAGTTGTTCAAAATCTTTAGTTTCCTCTGGAGTCCATGAAAATGCATCCTTCTTAGTTAGTGTCGTTAAAGGTGCTTCTATTCTTCCATAGTTCCGAACAAACTTGTGGTAGTAACCTGTCAAACCCAAAAATCCTCTGAGATTCTTTAATGTTTTGGGAATCGGCCGGTCCATCATGGCCTTAATCTTGTTAGGGTTTACCTTGACACCTTCATGAGATACAATATGACCCAAATAATCTACCTCCTTTACTCCAAAGGAACATTTGGATGGTTTGGCATATAGTTGTTTCTCCTTTAGTAGTTGTAGCACCTTGTCAACATGTCGCACATGATCCTCCCAAGACTTTCTATAGATTAGTATATCATCAAAAAATACTAACACAAATTTTCGAAGGAAGGGCTTGAAAATGGAATTCATCAACCCTTGGAATGTGGAAGGTGCATTTGTAAGGCCAAAAGGAATGACCAAAAATTCATAATGGCCTTCATGGATTCGGAATGTTGTATTTGGGATATCTTCTTCCTTCATTCTGAGATGATGATACCCTGAACGGAGATCCAATTTTGTGAAATATATTGCTCCATGTAGTTCATCTAACAATTCATCAATGATGGGAATGGAAAACTTATCTTTAATAGTAATCTTGTTGAGCTCTCTATAATCTGGACACATACGCCATGAGCTATCTTTCTTGAATACCATTACCACTAGTGTAGAGTAAGAACTTTGGCTAGGTCTAATAATGCCATCCTCTAACATTTCTTCAACCATGCACTCAATTTTACTCTTCTGGGCATAAGGGTATTTGTATTTCCTGATGTTAGGAGGAACACTCCTGGGAATTAGGTGAATTTCATGATCATGATTTCGAGTGGGTGGAAGACCTTTGGGAATATCTTCAAATACTTTGGAATTCTTATCAATGATCTTTTGGAGATCTTGAGGAATAGATGGCTTATATGTTTGAACATCTAGTGATCATAGTTGTGCAATAATGCCTTGATGCCCCTTTTTAAATAATTTTGTCATGCCGTTAGAGCTTATCACCTTACCAGGTTTCCCTATGATACCTCTTAACTCAATTTATTTTCCTTCCAATGAAAATTTCATGGAAAGTTCTTGAAAATTAAAAGCCATTGTTCCTAATGATTGTAACCATTGGATTCCTAGTACAACATCATCACCACCCATAGGTATTGCAATCATTGGAATATTCATTACATATTGCCCCATAGTAAGATTGATCTTATTTCATTTTCCTGAGCAATTGATAGTTCCTCCATCTGTAATCATTACTTGAAACTCTGGTGTTGGATATACAAAGCAATTGAGATATTTGGATAATTTATAGAGAATGAAATTATGAGTACTACCATAATCAATTAGGACTATTACCTTTTTCTTTTTGATGTATCCTTCGATCTTGAGGGTTTGAGGAGTGTTAATTCCAGCCAATGCATTACATGATATCGTGGGATTCAACTCTTCAGACGAAATTTCTTCTACGTTTTCATCTTGAGATGGTTCTTGTTCTTGTTCTTCTTCCTCTTCACAATCTATGTAGAATAATTTCTTCTCACCACACTTATGTCCCTTACTGTACTTGTT